>JARHVA010008700.1:430000-436954 GCA_037957365.1 Torreya grandis | reverse complement strand
GTGTAGGGAAATTATGTATGATACACATGGTAATCAAGATCCATGGAAAGATGCAAAAATAAGTGACCAATAACCTTATAATAAGAGTTAACCCACTTATTGTAATAAATTGGATCAGTGGGAGAAAGAATATGTTCATATAGAAATGGAATGAAATCCTTTTATATGAGAGAACATTCCATGTAAGCATGACAAGAAACATAGTTGTTATTTATAAGAAGAAGCATTGGTGTATAATCAACTCTTTTCATCAGCTAGTATCTCTCAAATAGAGTCAACATGACTGAGAGAGGAGACACCAAGGAAGTGTAATGCGAAAAAACTACATAATGCAACAAATAATGACCCACATAATGTGAAATATATTCTTAATTTTATAAACATTATACTCAACTAAGAATGCATCCAATAATGATCAATTTGTGTAAAGAGTAAATAATTAAAAGTGCACACTCTATAGATGGAATTTACACTATGTCAAAAATGAGTCTAAATAAGTGAGAAATAATACACAAGTGACAATACATGATCATTAAATGGACATCAGGATCTACTGATATTGTGTCCTAGAATGTAGTAATAATCAATGCAATCATTATGGGCACATAATCCAAAAAAATATGTGAATAAAAGAGAGTATGTATGGCTACCAAGAACCTCCCTGATATAATCCAAAATGACGCCCATAATTTACATGTTCAAATCACACTCAAGTAAATGGACATTAGGATAAGATAATAATTCATCTATGAAAGAAATAAATTTATGTTAGTGATGTGATAACTAGTAGAAACTCCAGGTATGGATATTAAAATTAGCTAACAATGCATCTAGATAGGTAAGAGAAAATAGTGTACAAGTCATAATGCATGTTTCAATAAATTTATGTTAGACTTAGCTAATAATGCATCCATGAGAATGAATAATCAATGTAGTTAACACTAAATTAGTACACATGAAGAAGCAAACATATGAAACATGAGGATATTAGGATTTGTCAATAATGTGTCCAAGAAGAGTAAAAGTGTTGAATGGTGAGAAAGAAAGGAGAAAATGAGAAGATAGTTTGGTTTACTTGTGAGGGGGTTTGGTACCTACCAAACTATGCCTCACCCTCCATCTTTAAATGGGGAAATATGAGAGGAGTGAAATGACAAACCAATCTACTTTACAAAATATCCTTATATATCCTTTGATAATTATGTTTGCCCACAAGTATATTATTTTATAAAAAACAATAATAAAAACTTCCCTCTTAAATTTAAAAATAATATTAATTTTTATACAAAAATAAATCCAAATAATGCCCCCTGTAATTATTATGTCCCCCACTTTACACTTATCAAGATGATAAACCCCACACTATGTCTAGAACATTAGTAAATACTCATTAAAAAAATCTCCCCTCACATGAAATATGTTTCACCAACAAGCAATAATGTTTTCATAAAAAAAATTAAAATAAACAAGCCTAATAAATTTATGGCCTTTGACCAAAATATAATTGGTTTTATAAAACCATGGGTGGGTAAATCAAAAGAGTAAGCTTGGGAAAGACAAGGCCGTGAGAGCTTAGTAGACCTTAGAAAGGATATTAGATGGTGAGGGAGGATGGATTTAGGTATGTTTATATTCTAGGTTTCCATGGAGGATATTCATGTTGAGATATATTAGAACTTCCAGGCTGATTAAATGATGTGTAGGGTTTTAGGAGCTCATACACAATGTCAAATGGAGGGACAATGGTGAGGGATCTGAAGGCTATAAAAGGTGGGTTGTGTATCAATTTGTTAATAATTATGATACCAATATCCTAGATGCCATATATGATTCCACACTACCTCAATTGAACCATTTACTAGATGTTGTTCATAGGTATGAGCCTTGACATAGATGAACAAGTCTAGAGAGTAGAGAGGATGGTGGAGACCAATAAAGGTCATGATTCATATATTGTGCACTAAACCAATAGATGAAAATGAGTATAGAGATGGTTATTGGAGGTAAGTTTATGACTGACTCTAATGGATTGGAAAATCTCTATTTTTAAGACACATCTTGAGTGTTGATGGTCACACAAAGGAAATGATTTACACTATAATGAGAGGAAAGTAGGCCGTGGGAGGAAAGAAACCTATAAGTTCTACAAGATAACCCTCTCTTTATTTATAAATAAAAATAAATGATTTAAAAATAAAATCAAAAACATAAAAACCATACATTAAATTTACCAAACACAACAATCTGATACCATATCAAAGATTCCACCAAGATCAAACTTTGAATAACAAATGCACAAAATATTGAACAAAGCAATAATGAAAAATGAAAAAACTACTATAAGAGAGAAATAAATAATGAAATAATGAAAATTAATATATTAGTTAATATTTATAATAGGTGTCGACGTAGGAGATATGAAAATTAATCACCCCTATAGATAGTGGTAAAAGAGCCTAGAATAAACATGTATTTCCTATACTTGGAATAACTAGTTAAAGAGTAACTCCTACTAACTTGATAATAATGATAGTTAAGTAAAAATACCAATGAAAAATGGCACATAATAGAGCTAAACCACATGTGTAATAATTATATTAATAAATAAATAAATATAAAATACTATCCTACATTAACAATTTGTTGATTTTTATAGCTCATTCTTCATGCTTTCCCCACATTATTGCATGCTTGAAATACACACCAACAAAATGTAATTACAACTATGGATTGAATAGGATAGTATTTGATGTTTATGAATGATTTTGGTCTTTTTAAATACTTTTCAACCTATTATATTCCTAAAATATTCATCAACAGGACTTGAACTAACCCATAGACTTAGTTTGACTTGGTGGATATTTTTGACCTGTGAACATTCTAGGGCCTAACATGACCTACATAATAACCATAGAAAATTTATATCAAAATATACACATGGTGAGATTTAAATGGATGAGTAATACATCTAATAAATTATATATGCCATCATATGAACCTAGATCCAACATGAGTATGTAGCTTGCTACCTATTTCCCTATTCCCCAGATGAAGATGCTTACCATTGGTATTTAGGTTCTCTAAATGGATGCCAACTCATGGATTTTATTTTAAAACTTATTTTTAAACCATTTTAGTATGCCTATTGACCTTGATACCATGTAATATTATTTCCTATATCCCTTAGGGATCCTAATGAATGTATGTGTTCATTCACTTATCATTTTCATTGGTTGTACAAGAGGTTTAAAGACCCATTCCTACAAATAGAGGTGGTAGCTATTGATATTTATCTTAGATAATTGGATCCCCTAACTATTATGCTCATTTAAAGGACCCCATATACAACCACATCATTTGCATCTACGTATCAATAGGAATTTATCATTGAATAACAAATGATGCCACATCATTATAGTGCTAACTTATTTTACTCTTTCGGATATCAAGATGTTTACACCCAAAATCCTTAGTCTTATCTAGATATAAGTCATATTGGAAAACATTTTGAGCTTTACAGTGAAACATTTCCTTAGGAATATGTCCAACCATAAATCCATATGATAAATGAAAACCTTATTGTTTTTTTAATACATATGACTATGACTATTCAATTTTTTATCAATAGGTCATTTTGCCTTTCACTAATAATCAAGCATTTTTTAGGGATTTTACTCATCAAGTTTCATTTGATGTAAGATGTACTCAACCAATAATGCATGGGATGACCTATGAGACTACATTTAAAGGTTCACAACTTGAATTCCATCGATTTCTAAATGGGAAAAGTATTCAAACAAAATATTGACTAAAAATTTCCCATTCAAATGGAAAGAGCCAATCCATAAGATTGGTGATGAGGATGAGTTTAATGATGAATAAATGGTAGTCATATTGGTCAATTTTCTATATAAATATTTGAGTGGTAAATACCTATATACCATAAGAGTAATAACTATACACTTATTATATTCAATCTAGAGATTATTTAAAAGAGTTAGAGTAGATGGATGAACAATATGCATGATATGCATATAAAATATCCATATCATATGTTTTTCCTACTGAATTTGGCAAGTTGACTTTAGAAGATCACCAACTTGGTTGTATAAAATTGACTCCCATCTCTTCATTAGATATAGATGAAGTAGACAAGAGCTAATTGGTTGTCCTTAAATTTTAAGACTTGGAATATTTAAGGTACCATGCACACTATACTTGTAATAGACACAAGATCTCCTTAGTGATATACATAGTCAAGTCTGAAGTGAGAAACCATGACCATGGTGTCTTTAATGAATATTTGAATCCAATGAGAGTCAAAGATGGAAATGACTTGATATAATACATATCTCCACATATTTCAACTAGTGATGACAACCCCATACGTTCTTTAACTATGAATAACCAATTCTACATATTCTAGATGATGAAAATGATAACATGGATAACACCAAAATGTCCATGTTAGTTGAAGAGTGGATAATAGTGAATTCAACAATTGGTTGTCACAAAGAAAATATCTCTTTTATTTTGGGTATACAATTTATTACTGTATGTGTTTAGGATCACCCCTATCCTTCACCTTAATTTGGTTTTTAGGCATAGGTATATCTCAAATTATATCCCTAATGCTTCATGGTAATGGAATGTAAGTACATGTCTTCCCTTGGTAGGATTCCTACCAACCTTCTAAAAACATTGAATATTAATATGTTTTATTTTAGGTGTCTAACAGATAAGTATTTCTTATTGTTTATCAAAATACATATCCTCTACCCCTAATTCCATGTTTTAGATAGCTTGGGATGACCTTGTAAATTTAATTTTACTTTCTTGATTTTCCTTCTTTGATTGTTTTATTTTCTATTTTTGTTGTTTAACTTTTCTCTATTTTATTATTTTATTTTTATAATTTTGGAATTTGGTCTATCCCAACTATTTTGTCTTGCATTTTAACATTTTTAAATGAATATTGATGAATTGAAAGGCATGTATGTAGGTGTAGTCATATAAAATGATAAAATTGGTAGCTTGAGTGTGGCTTGTGACACCCAACCCATATGTCCCTATTGCTTGCTATCATGACCCTTCTAGGCACCTTCTCACTAATTTTAAGTCATCCCATAGCCTTTCAAACAGTTATTCCACCTCCTCTAGGTAGCATTTCTAGTGATAATTACATCCCCCTAGGTCCTATACCTTTAGGATAATAGTGCTCAACTTGGACTATATCACTAGACCCTAGGGTGTTCATTTTTTATGCTTCTATCTAATTACATTTTTACCTCCAACGGTCATTTCTTCTCAATTTCTATCCCTCTTATTATTGGCCTAACATAAATACTTTCAATCCATGACCAACATATATCCATAAAATCCCATTTAAATTTCATGTAGCAAGAAAGAATACTCAAACATATTTCCCTATTCTCTACATATAGCCATCCAATACAACTATAAGCTTATTTAAAACCCTCACACCAGTCCATAAACACCTCAATCATACCCAATTTAGTATTTTGAATCTTCATATACATTATTTCACAAAGCACGTCAAGTGGGAGAACTACATATGGCTTGATCCCTCTTCAAAGTATTGGTATGTAGGCACTCTGCCCACACAAAGGGTGTGGATACACATTTAGTGAATCTTACACACACTTAACCCCCCCCCGAAACCTCTTTCTCAAAGTTTATCAAATCACAATGAGGTCTTGGGTTTGATGACTAAATCAGTTATATCAAAATTTCCATAGACATCCAACATTCAAAATTTCATAGGCAGTCTCACATAAGGATAGTGAAAAAAACCCAAAAACTGAAGGTCTCTTTAAATCAAAACTTTTCCAATATTCTTTTTATTTTTTACTTGCATATTCAAATAAAAAATTCACTTCAATTTTTAAAATTCCATAGTAATTTTAAACAATATCATTTTTCAAAAAACATAGTTGCATATACTAGGTCCCATTGATTTTAAGGTATCACCATACATCTAAAATCAGATTTCACATAAAAACAAAAATGAAAATGGATCTCTCTTATTTACACTTATTTCTTGCATTTCTTACAAATAATACAGAGACCATACTTGGTCCTATCATGTACATGAATGATGAAGTTTACCATATGTTAATACAAATCTTCATTATTTGTCTTTCATGCTTAGTTCAAATAATATGGGATGATATTATGAAAGTCATTGTTAAACATAGTAAGATACCTCTCATTCAAAGCAATGTTTACTTGTGATTAATAAAAGGTTTGATTAATTATTTTCTATCTCTCATATGGAAAAAATTTCAATTTTATCTTTCTACACATATTGAATTTAGATCTATTATTTGCATCTAATTCATGCATACTATTTATGGAATGTTGTCTAAATGGTATAAGACCATGGGGCCAATAGTTTTGTTGATGACTTGGATATATGAGAGGTTCCTTATAAATCAACCAGCTGGGTTGCCCCACATGTAGATGATAGGATACCACCGGGTGAATATATGGCAGTAAGTTTAAGTAGCATAAATAATGTCTCATGTGGTAACTTTATAGATGATCATATGAGGTGACATCACATGGCATAATTACACACATATTGATACTATTTAGCCTAGTTGTTTGACTATGGTGACATGGTTGCCTTGAGTGAATATCATGGGCCACTATACCTAGTGGGTAGAGCTACAAATAATGACACACTTGTTAGGGTAGTTTATAATACCACACCTAGTGGCCCCTCTAGTAGTGCCCACTTTTTGGGCATGACATCTGGGCCCCTATAGTAGTGCCCACATTTTGGGCATGACATGCTATAGACCCAAGGGGAGAGCACTATCAATAGATAGACTTGATATCAGGGCATGATGTGTGAGACCATGGATTGGTCAATCATGATAATAGGCAATTGACAGAGGAAAGTACATGGATGTGGATGCAAGGATACAA
>JARHVA010008700.1:385000-425000 GCA_037957365.1 Torreya grandis | reverse complement strand
TTTAATATTAAGGACCTATAAGGTTAATATTTTATTTTTTAGTGTTTAAGATTTAGGATTTTAAGCTTATAGTTTGGGATTCAGGGTTAAGGGCTTAAAGTTTAAGTTTTAGGTATTAGGGTCTAGGATATAGAGTCTAGGGTTTAAGATTTTAAGGTTCTATGTTTAAGGTCTAGGTTTTGGCATTTAGGTATTATTATTTTGGGTTTAGGGATAAGGTATTAGGGTTAAATATTCAAGGTTTATTGTGTTTAGGGTTTAGGGTCCAAAATTTAACATTTATGTTGTTTAGGGTTTGGGGTTTCAATTATTAGGGTTAGTGATTTAGGTGTAAATGGAGTGTACTAGGGTGATTAGATACATTTGTTTTTGGTATGAGTGACTATATACAAATACAGGAATATGTCATGTATGAGTCACAACATACCTATATGTCATAAAAGGCATGGGGTAGATGTAATGTTTGAGTGATTATATCATTATTATATTATGATATAAGTTGAATGCTAAAGGCTAGACGTTTATGCATGATGATAAACCCATTGATTAAAAATCCAACAAATTATTAAGAATTCATCTTAAATATACCTTCATGCCTTTTACACGAATGTTCATAGTCATTATTTTTTCCATACAAGTTTAAATGATCACTATAATTTCATGATATGGCTTAGGGTCTAGGGTTTAGGTAAATTATTTAGTTTTCATGGGTTAGGGTTTTTGACTTAGGGTTTGGGGTTTAGGTTTTAGGTTTCAATGTTTAGGGTTTAAGGTTTAGTGTTTAGTGTTAAGGATTTAGGGTTAATGGTTTAGGTGGAAATATATTAAACTAGGGTTATTATCTATAGAATATGTGGATCATGTAATTAAAGGGTATAAAATGCATATAAAATATATATACGTAATGTGTATTAATGCATAAATATGACCTAAAATTATCATATTTATCTAATTATAATAAGACTCAAATAAGTTAAATCAAATAGAGCTTGTGTACACTTGGATGGGAAGTTAAGTGATGTAGGAGCATCAATTATAGGATAGTTTTCACTTCAATTTTAGTTTTATTTTTAAAAATTTGAACTTATTATGGTATATGAAGTATTTTTATGCTTATGAAATTCTTATTTTTCAAATTTAGGAGTTATTTTTAGTCCTACCTTAATAAACTTTCAAATTTCCACTTTTCTGCCAAAACATAGATTTTAAAAATTTGAATGTTTTGCTTATAATTAGTGTTGAAGAGGTGTTTTAAGATAATTTTAAAGATAATTTTTTTAATGGTATCTTAAATACCCCATGAATAAATATCATGTGTCCAATGTCATGAATGTATGGAACAACAAATTTGTATGTGTTCATACTTACTAACTAGCTCTTTACTGACCGTTAAAAGTACCCAAAAGGTAGTTAAAGTGGCTATTGAACATTATAAAGGTTTTATTTTCATGTAATATTATTCCTGAAATTTTATAGAGTGTTTATTTTTCAAAAATAACAATAAATTTTTTTGGTGTTGAATAAAAGTGCACACAGACCTTGTTTTTCTGTGTATGTGAATTAACTCTTGACTATGTAAATTTGATGAATGAAATAAATCACAATAATAGCAAGTTTATTACACTTATATGGAATTTTCAAGTTTTTAATATTTTTTAAAGTTTATTTTTCCTTTCCTTGAATTTCTCTCATATAATTTTTCACAAAATATAATATAGTCTTGTAGAAATCAAGTATTATTACATAGTCAAATAAAAATCTTCATAGAAAGGTGTATTAAAGGTGTTTAGGGTATTGTTAAATGATTGAATAAGGTGTGATATATTTTATAAAATGTTTACCAATAATATTATTTATTTAAAATCCCATTTAGAAGTTGCAATATCCAAATAACCCTTCTCACATCTGTGGAAGATAAGGAAGCCTTGAGTTAGGGTTTTGGAACTAAAAGTCTATTTCCATGAGTTGTAACTATAAAAAAACTAATGTTTTTTTAATAAATTATTTTTAATGGTGTTATAATATATTTTTATGATTTTATGTTGGTACAGACAAGTGGGGAATGAAAATAGTGGACTGTGTCTTATTAGTCTTAGAAGAGACCTAATTTATAGAGGACAAAGGAAACAAAAGTGGTCTAAAGGTTTTTAAAGATAATAAATTTTTTGGAGAGAATAAAATAAATATAGGGTGATATAAAAGGGTCTTATATTATATAAAATAATCCTTATTAATTCGTACAATCAAGAAAATCCTAAAAAAAGGCTACATGGAAGTCCTTAAGTTTGAGTTAAGTGTGTGAACTTTACAAATATGAGAATTTGTAAGAAGTTTCTCTACATAATTTTTTTATCAGATATAAAATAAGGAACTTTGAAGTAAGTTGATAAGGATATATTCCTTGAGAGGAAGATAAGCCAAAAGTTGTTTGACAAATGGCCCGAGAGAAGACAAGATTACACCAAGGAGGAATACAATAGGTGAGAGAGCTACAACCATATAAATAGGAGATTATATATTTAAAGATTTGAGGAATATTAGATTTAAATTTGATTATATACTCATATTATTTGAGGTTAATTAGATAAGATGAGTAGTCACAGGTGATTTTAGTGACTAAGAGGAAGAAGAACCATAGGACTAGAATTGGAAGATGAAGGAGAGAGAGAGATAGATGAGTAAAAGTTTGAGAGATTGGTTAAGGTAGTTAAAATAAAATTATACAATCCCAAATTATATCTTAAAATATATAAAAGTAGCCTAAATGGATAGTAACTGTTTAATTAGATACGATAGTTGGATAAGTACTTTGATTTTGAGGATGTACCAGAAGAGAAACAAGTAAAGTTTACAAGGACCAAGATGAAGATTCATGCATCCCTATAGTGATATTAAATATATCATGAGATAAGGAATAAATTAAAACCCAATATCAAGTCTTGGGATAGGATGGTTACAAAATTGAAGAGAAAGTTATTTCCTAATGATTATATCACCAATTTGTACATGAAACTTCAAAAATTGAAATAGAAAGAGATGGGAGTAAGAGATTACACTAAATAATTATAAAAAATTAAAATTAGATAATATCATATGTAATATGAAAATTATAAGGTGTTTATCTATCTTAATGGTTTGAGATACAATTTACATGATGAGTTGAGTCTTTTTATTTGAAAAACCCTACAAGATTGCTCCTAGTTGGCATTGAAATTTGAAGAAAAACTCAATAAGAAACAAAAAAAATAGAGGTAGAGGTATAAGTTTTATAGGTAGGGGAAAAAAAGGATGCATGGGATATTCACCAAGAAGACAAGGAGAATTTAGTACCACACATGATCATCCATCTAATTCAAGAGGAGGATTTATAGGTAGAAGGCCTTCTTTTAGGGGTGGATGATTAAGGGGTAGAGGATCAGGTGGATTTGTAGGAAGGTACTTAAACTATAAGAAGTAATATATAAATATATCATAAGAGTTCCCATAAGATCAACTAGTAGGGAGTCTAAGAACCAAAGGAAGAAATCAAATTTCATAAAGATTTGAGGAGGAGATTGTTTGTTCTTCAACACTTATACAGGATCGTAATGTAGGATAATCATTGATAATGAGGAGTGTGATGATCAAAACACAAAAGGATAATGAGACACCATAAAGGAAAACTCTTTTTAGGAATTCTTGTAAATGTCAAGGTAAATATTGTAAAATGGTCATAAATTCAAGAAGTACAGATAATCTAGTTTCTACTAAAATTGTTAGTAAACTTGGATTGAATAAGTTGCCTCACCCCACACCATACAAGGTCTCTTGGTTGAAGAAGGGTTAGAAAGTTTTTTTAAGTGAGAAAATTTGGGTGGTATTTCAATTTATAAGGTACAAGGATAAGGTATTTTATGATGTTATTCCCATGGATGTTTGTCATGTGCTTCTTCGAAGGCCTTGAAAATATGATAGGTAAAACACTCATGATGTTAAGATAAATGTGTACAACTTTGTAATACATGGATTTAGTCATACCATAGTGTACATGAAGGATGAAGGCAATGACCAAAAATTTGGGTCAAATGTGATATTGGTAAGTGGTAAAGAGTTTCTAAGTGCTATGAATGAAGATGAGTTGGGATTTGCATTAGTATTCAAGCCTAGGAATTTTATGATAACCACTAATATCAGATAATTTATTAAATAAATCTAAAACATGTTGGAGGAGTATGGAAAAATAGTGGTTGATGAGCTTCTAACTACATTTCCACCTATGAGGAACATCACTCATTATATATACTCTATTCTTGGAATAAGATTGTCTAAAAAGGAATACTATGAGATGACCCCTAAATAAAATTTAGAGATAAAGAGATAAGTACAATATATTCTAGATAAACACTAATCAAAGAAGGTCTTAGTCCTTGTGTAGTGCCTACAGTGTTGGTGCCTAAGAAGTAAGGTGAGTGGAGGATGCATATGGCACCATTGATATAAATAATATCAACATTAGATATAGTTTTTCACTTCCTAGAATGGAAGATGTGATGGATTTCTTGAGTGAAGAAAGCTATTTTTTCCAAAATTTATCCCAAGAGTGGGTACTAATAAATGAGGACTAGACAAGGGGATTAGTGGAAAATTGCTTTCAAAATAAATGAAGGTTTGTATGAATGGTTGGTTATGCCATTTGGTTTGACCAATGCACCAAGAACTTTCATGAGGTTGATGGATGAATTTCTCATATTTTTTATAGGAAAGTTTTTAGTGGTTTATTTGGATGACATACTTATTTATAACCATATCAAGGAAGAACATATTCACCATGTGCATCTAGTCATGATGAGGCTACAAGAAGAAATGGTTGCTAATAAACCTCAAGAAGTTTGATTTTATGAAAGCAAAACTATTTTACTTTGGATTTATAATCTCTCAAGGGATGCTAAAGATGGATAAAAACAAAGTGAAGGAAACCATGGAGTGGACAATACTAAGGTCAACTGGAGAGATAAGAATATTTCATGGTATTTAAATTTTCTATAGGAAGTTTATTATAAATTTCAATGAGATATGTGCTCCTATCATAGACACAATTAAGGGATATAAGAAAAGGTTTGTTTTGAGTGAGAAAGCTAAGAGAAGTTTCCAATACTTGAAACAATGAATAATATAATCACCTATACTAGTATTTCTAGACTTCAACAAAGTGTTTCAAATATAATGTGATGTAAGTGGAGTGGAAATACGGGATATAATAATCCAAGAGGGAAGACATATAGCCTATTTTAGTGAATATTTTAATGATGGTAAGAATAAGTACTCATCCTATCACTTGGAGATCTATGCAATGGTACAAGCATTGAATATGTGGAGGCATTATCTATACAAAAAAATGCACTTTAATTCATCATCAATCAACCCAAACTGAACCAAAGACACATGTAGTTGGTGGAGTACGTGCACAATTTCACCTTCACCATCAATCATACGAAATGATAAAATAATAACTCTATAGATGAATTTAGTAAGAGAGTCTTGTTGGTGAATGAGATATAACTTGAGAGTGTTGGTATTTAGTCACTCAAGGTAATGTATGAAGATTATAAATACTTCAAGAAAGTATAAAATTCTTGTAACCACCCAAGTATACTCAAAAAAGAGCCATGGTTAGATTATGTCTTACAAGATGGACTACTATTCAAAGGGGTTCAACTATGTGTGCCAAGAAGTTAAATAAGGGAGAATATGATCCAATAAAATCATAGTGGGAGTATGAAAGGCCACTTTGGGCTTGATAAGACGTTTTAGAAGCTCACTAGACACTACTATTGGCCTAAGATGCAAATAAAAGTGAGAAGGTATGTTGAAATATTTGAAATTTATCAATTAGATAAAGGTAATAACACTAATTTAGGTGTGTATCAACCTCTAAAAGTCCCAAATAGGCCTTGGGAATACATAATCATGGAATTTGTTATAGGATCTCCTAGGACACAAGAGGTTTGGACTCAATATACATATTTGTGGATAGATTATAAAAAATGACACATTTAATTTCATGCAGGACTACTAGTGATACCACCCATGTGGAAAATTTATTTTTAAAATATGTAGTAAGGATTCATGGACTATCATTAAAAATTGTATCTATTATAGACACTAAGTTCCTTAGCCATTTTTAAAGGACACTATGGAGAAAGTTAGGCATAAACTTGAGTTACAGTTAAACTTACCATCCTTAGGACTATGCTGAAACTTAAGTAGCTAATAGAATAAAAATAAGGTGGTTAATATAATCCTAGGGAACCTATTGAGTTGTTTATCTAAGGATAATCCCGAGCATTAGGATCTTATGTTACCTCAAGTAGAGTTTGCCTATAATGACTTCACCAACATGAGCATTGACATGAGTCCTTTCCAAGTACTATATGGTATGCAGCCTAGAGGAGTGTTTGAACTAATAAATACAAATCATATAGATAAGAGGAGTGATTAAGGTGAAGAATTTTTAGTGGATATGAAAGAGGTACTTGAACATGTAAGGAAGCATCTAGAGGTTAGTATGAAAAAGTCCAAAAAACAAGCAGATGTAATTAGAAGAGAAGTGAGTTCTTACATTGTAGAATTTATTCTATCTCATCTCAATAAGGATAAATTTTTAAGATATAATTAAAATAAGATAAAGATGAAGAAAATTTTTCATTATAAGGTACTTAGGAAGTTTGCGAACAATGCTTATGAGTTGGAGTTTTCTAGTGGTGTAGACCATATCACCAAAATTTAATATTTTAAACTTGTACCGTTATAAACAAGGAGTAAAATTTGAAGACATAATATAAGAAACAACTAGAGTAGGTATACATTAGGTAACATATTTTCCTTACGTCAAATTAGAGGAATTAGAATGCATACTAGACAAAGAAGTAATCAAACATATTAGAGAGAGGCAATATTTCATGTATATGGTCAAATGGAAACACCAAATAGTTGAATATTTTACATGGATGACTGAAAATGACATAAAAACATATGTTATTAATCTATAAATAGTCATGGACAATAGTCCTTGAGTTTTTTTATATTTCCCCGGGAATATGATGTAGGAGCATCACTTCTAGGATAGTTTTCACTTCAATTTTATTTATTTTTATTTTATTTTATTTATTTATTTATTTATTTTATTTTTGATGTTATAAGATGTTTTTTTATGCTTATACAATCCTTATTTTTCAAATTTAGGAGTTATTTTTAGTCATAGCTTAATAAACTTTCAAATTTCCACTTTCCCACCAAAACTCAAATTTTGAAATTTTAAATGTTTTGCTTAAAATTAGTGTTACAGATTTGTGTTATGAAACATTTAAATATAAAAACATTTTTAATGGTATCTTAAATACCCCATTAATCCATATCATGGGTCCAAATTCATGAATGTATGTAATAACATATTTGTATGTGTGCATATCTCCTAACTAGCTCTTTAGTGACCATTAGAAGGTCCCAAAAGGTAGCTAGAATGTTTATTGAACATACAAAATGTTGGATTTTCATGTCATATGATTTATTCAAGTATATATCATATTTATTTCAAAAATTAAAAATAAACATTCCTGGTGTTGAATAAAAGTGCATACAGACGCTATTTTTCTATGTATGTAAATTGACTCTTGATTATGTAAATCTAATCAATCAAACAAATCAAAATAGTGGAATTTGTATGAGAACCCTATGGAATTCATATGTTTTTAATTTTTTTTAAGGTTTATTTTTCCTTCCTTTCATTTATGACAGACCATTTTGTATACAACATAATACAGTCCTATAGAAATCAAGTATTCTTGCATAGTCAGACAAATATCTTCATATAAAGGTGTAGTAGAGGTGTTGAGGGGATTTATCAATGATTAGAGAAGGTGCGGTATATTATCAAAAATAAAATTTATTTTAAATCCCCTCTATAAGTCATAATATCCAAATAACCCTTATTGGGTCTATGTAAGACAACGACCCCTAAGTTAGGGTTTTGGAATTAAAAATCTATTTCAAGGATTTGTAACCATACAAAAATTATAAAAATTTGTAATACATTATTGTTCAAGGTGTTATAAGGGATTTGTATGGTTTTAGGCTAGTATAGAAAATTGGGTATATAAATAGTGGAATATGTCTAATTAGGCCTATAAGATACCTAATTTGAAGAGGACAAGGGATAGAAAGGTGGTATAAAGTTTTTTTAAAGCTAATAAAATGTGTGGAGAGATTAAAATAAATATAGGGTGATATCAAACGGTCTCAGATTATATTAACTAATCCTTGGTCATCTATATAAGAAAGAAAATCCTAAAAAAAGGCTATAAGGAAGTCCTTAAGGTTGAGTTAAGTGTGTGAACATTACAGAGTTAAGACTTTATAATAAGTTTTAATCCTTAATTAAGGATGAATTATATTCATATATCTAGGACATTTAAACCTATACCTCACATGCCCAAATGAAACGGTCCCTAAGCATAAGCTTATGACATAGGGATATTGATCTCACTAGACCAAAACAAAGTTAGATGATTGTAAGTGCAATTGTAAATATGTAAGTAGATAAAAATATTGTAATGGGTGAAAACTAAATTGATGATGGGTAAGTGATTTTAAAAAAAGTGAGTTGCAATGGTAAACCAAATAGGGGTTTGGATTTAACCTAGGGTGATAAATGGTAAGCCTAAGCAACCCTATAAATATATAAAATTATTTTATATAGGCAAGATCCTAAGAAAGGATACATACATACGTCAATAAAGAAATAAGAAACATCTAATCTAATATGTTACTAAATGAAAGACTATATGGATATAAATACATTACCTTGGTTAGAAAAATTGATGCTTAAATATCCCATTTTTCTTAAGTTTAGCTTTGTAAGAGATTATTATAGGTTGAATACCATAAATGTTTGGATGAATAACTAGTTATCCTTAGTTATGAAATCCATAAAACCTCTTGTATTGAGCTTAAATGACACCATAATAGAAGACCTCAAAGATAATGTTATAAATCATTAACTCTCCAAAATACTTTATTAGAGTATAAATGTAAGTGAAAAAAATAGTATGAATGTGATATACATTGGAAAAATAATGACTGAGCAAAACTTTCTTTCACATGTATTTTAACATTCCTTTAACTAGCAAAGCAATACAAAGATATAGTAATGCATAAAGAGCCATTAACATAAACATAACATAATAAAACACTTATATGAGTGGGAAAAAATCAAGGGGAAGAAAAATAGCTAATCCATACAAATGGAATATAGACCTATAATACAAATATCATAAATGATTGAAGCACCAACTCCAAATGGAGCACCAACCCCAACTAACTAAGCACCAACCTAGATAGGCTTTAACAAGAACCAACTTGCAAAGAGACACCAACCCCCTAGATGACACATCACCAAATCAGCCACATTAAACCATTTATCACCTTAATAACACACTTTTTTTTATCATAAAATATATGATGATAACCTTATTTTTTTCTTCTCTCTCTTTTATCCCTCTCAATCTACCTTCTAGGCTTCTTTACTCATTTAGGTCTCTTTAAGATAGATTAGGTCATATGACCTTGATATTCGTCTATATTACCCTTAGTATATCTTCATTATAGTTTATTTTCACCATTTTTATGGTCTATAATACATCCTTTATCTATTCAAATTTATGTATCCTTCGCTTTCACTCGCTCATTACCTAACTAGTCAATTAGGCCTTGTTATTATACTAGACTCTCGCTCATACACCTATTTGTCAGAAATACACACTTGCCCACTTATATATTTAATAAAATATGCCTTATTAAATACAAAAAATATGAACAAATAATTAAATTATGTTGGTCGTATCTCAAATGGACCATGTCTTTCTTTAGGCCTTATGGAGACCTAATTCAATTAGACCTTCATTAGTACACATTAAACTTTGATCTTATTGAAGTATTTTAAAAATTCATCCATGGAATACAAACTTAATATTACATTAAAATAGAACAATACTAATCTAATATTATGTCCATGACTCATTCTAACTCAAATCACCACTTGAAGCATGTCATTAGTAGTGTTTACATTAGGCCTTCACACATGTAAAAAGGTCTGTCTTAAACAACTGAAAATAATACAAAGTTTGGACACATAACCATGAAAATAAGACATATACACATTAAAAAAAATAACTAAAAAAATTTATAAATATAACTATAGTTCATTACATATGACAAAAAGACTCAAAAACACTCTTGCAATCTATTCACTCAGAATTGCCAGTTTTCCTGAAAGACCAGTCACGTTGACAATGACATTCAACACTTGCATGACCAATTTCATATCATTATAGTGCATGTATATTATATTATTATAATTTATATTATATAATTATATAATTATAAAATTATTATATATAAATGTAACATGGTTAAATGGAAAATATTAGTCTTTCAGATCAATCTCATGACCTTACATCTCGTTGTATCATCTGTACTAGACAAATCGACTTGTGAGCAACTTTTTCAATATTATCACTAACCTGAAAAACTTCTAAAAAATTATAATTTATTAAAAGTCCTAAAAATATCTCCATGAACTTGGATTCATCCCTATTTCATTATAACACATTCTTAAACATCTTCTCACTGCTGCATGGGTTTTTCACTATTTCAACAATTAGGCATGTTAGTGCCTAGTTAACTTGGATGACCAGTTTAGCATACCTAAGGGATAGAATATATATATAAAACAAAATGGACATAAAATAAAATTCTTAACCTTATCAATCATATGATTTTCATAATTTGACTTTGTCCACTTTGACTACTATAATAAATCTGTGAGAAATGAGCACATTTATGTAGGATCTACTAACACACCTGATAAATAAATCACACATAGAGGTTATTGGGAGAGTTTAATAAAATATAAAATAGTTTTTATAATAATTTGAGACCATTCAAATCTTTTTTAAACCATATTTTAAACATTGGGTCATTAATAGGGTTCTCGGAGGGTTTAACCCTATTTTCACTTTTAACGATCATTCATAAATCATAGCCCATTAATCCAAAAAATAATAATTATAATTTTGGTATATTGTAATTCCCATTCTACCATGAATATTTTAGTTTCCCATGCATAGGTTTTATTAGGTAATTATCACAAGAAGAACCTTCTCGTGTAGAGAACCCTTCATTCTGTGCACTTAAGAGACCTTAAAACACATTTTCATACATTATCCTTCAAAATTTGACATGAAAATTCATGATAAAAATAAAAACAATATAAATTACTTATAAAAATTCTTATATGAAGTTATACACCTTGAAATCTGATCATGAACCCTCATTAGGCCACTCTCTCTCTTTATATATTTAAACCTTGACTTGCAAATCACATTAGGCTTTAAAATTGACCTTAATTCCTCTTTCCACATATTATCCACCACTCTCACATACTCAAAAAAACTCATAAATTCTTAAATATTCCCATGCATCCTTCATATGCCTTGATAATAGATCATGATGCCTCATTATGGTAAGTAGGGTCTAGAAGAGGTCTAGTTGTATACTTGACCTGTAGGTCCTAACCCTGTAGGTTCACCTTGAGACTCACATGAGTGGTAAAATGCCTCATATACATTCTAAAAATACATAATAAAACTTCTCATGCCTATGTGCATTCATCTCATGAATCCAACATGACCCTCTATGCACAGCACTAGGCATCCTATGCACATACCTTATCAAGATACTTACTAGGCTCAAGAACTTGACAAATTTGATAACAAGGACCTTCCATGATGATCCTAACATCACTCATTTAGTCCTAAGAACATATACCAATCATGTCTTACACTCTTAGAATCACTACAATATTTATCAATTTTAATGACATCATGAACACCTTTCTAAAGAACCTTTGACATTAATGACAACATCAATGTCAAGCCTCAATAATAAGAACAATGATTTACAATATATGTTATTAGGAATTAAAGATGATGCCTATGCAAGGTTTAAATACCTAATTCTAACCCTAAAATTTTTTGGGTGAATATTTTGTCACTAGCTAACTAACGGTAAAATAGGTATATCAACCTCAACATAAGGAGATTTATATGGCAAAATGTGAAGGTTTACCACAACAAAATGAGATAAATCTCTCCTCTCATCAAGGGGAAGTTCCCTATATACTACTATAAATAATATAAGCTAAAAATACACTCAGGGGTGGGGTAACACCATCCATCTCTCTTTTTTCAAAGATGATGTTCACAGAGCAAAGGAGAAATCCTAAGTAATTAATAAAGGCATTTCTCTTCTTCAAAAAATGATGTTCAGAAAACTAGAGGAAGACTTCTTGGGTAGGTAACTATAATGACAAGAAACCCATGAAAGCACAAAGTCTTTCATTGCTTCTCTCACTGATCAACATGTAGTAATATAGTAGAATGAAGTGTAGCACAAAGTCTCCACCTCAAATACAATAAAGTGAAAGAGTACGAAGGGTAATGAGAGCTCAAAGTCTCACCAATATCCTTTACACCAAAACACAAAACACACAGACTAAAGACAATTATGGCAGCATAAAGTCTTCCATAATTGGCTTCAAGACACCTTCCAGATTATTTCCACTTGTTCTACTTATTTGATTAAATGGACAAGACTATATTTAGGAAATAGACATAAGAACAATTTCCTAGATAACACAAGTTATTTCAACACAAAGTCTGAAAGGTCTCTTGCTTTCTCATTCAAACGATAAAATATGATTAATAGTCTAAGCTCAAAGTCTCAAGAATGCCTTTCAATTTGGGAACAGTTTCACTTCTAATAACATAGAGATCTCTCTTCTCAAAAATGAGAGATTATAATATATAGCACTCAAAGAAAGACTTGACAATTTATTTCACAAAATAACCCATGTTGCATTCAATGCCTTGGATAAAGGAAATTCTGTGAAGGGGCCATGCTAGAGTAGTTTACCAGCCTGGACTTTGGTGTTCTAATTATGTCAAATGTCTCCTCCCAAGTATGAGTTGCCTGGTTCTCTTTATGATACTTACACAGCTGTCCACTTTTCCTTTAATCGATGAATAAAAATAGGCCACAACATTAAATGTTTATGCTCTCTAATGTCCACCTAGTGGACTGCTCCACCTACTGGAATAACTCTTCTACAGAAATTCTTGAATTCCCTATTGCATTTTGTCTCTTCTTGGTAATTTGATCTCTCAAGATATCTTCTCACTTTGTGCTGGCTCCTTCGGCTCCTTCTTTGGCTATTCGCTGACTTTGTTCTCAGGGTCTGTGCCATGTATGAAAATTAACAGATATTTTATTACCCTAAATTTGACATCCATAGAGATGTCATTGGTCACTTAGTCACTTAAACCACTTTGAACCCCAAACCTTTGAACCTTTCAGAGTGCATCAGTTAAAAAGTTCAATGGTTCAATGTGGTTTAATGGTTAGCGGTTCAAAGCTTTGAAAAGAGCCACACTCACTTAGTCTTCTTATAAGTTCAACTTATCATTGAACCATCTAGTTAAACTTTTAACCCTTTAAAATTTCAAACTCATTGAACTTGTTGAACCATTCTCTTGAAGCTTCCACTCAAAATTTAAATTTTTAACTCATTAAATTTGTTGAACCATTGAACCCCTTTGAACCACTTTGAACCTTTAAATGTTTGAACCACTTTAAACCATTCAGAGTTCAATGGTTCATTGGTTCAATGATTCATTCCAATTCTTTGAACCTTGCCAATAAACCTTGTGATTGAATCTCAGCATTGAACCATCCTTGAAATGCCTAAGTGTTTGGAACTTCTTTCTTGTGAAAGCATGCCTGTTAAACCCATGAGTTCCTTAGCTAAAAATGCTTGAAGAATTGAAGAACATGGTTGCTCAAAACATATTTTGAAAAAGGAAGATATCATTTTGGCTTATAGGACCAAAATAGTTGATATGTTGTCCACAAAAACAAGTGACTGATTTTGGGAATAACAACTGGCTCCAGTTGGGGAACTTCCATCGATTGTAAAAATAATCAAAGGCAATAGAATATAGACTCTTAGTGCCTTCATCTATGCCATTAGGTTACGAAATTATGCCATCTAAAAAGAGAAAGATGCCAAAAAATGAAATGAACAACAAAAAATAAACTAAAGACTATACACATGTACAACTAATCTTATCTGATACTTCAAAGATTGAAGTGCTTCAAATGTTACCCACTATGAGGCAATGAAAAAGGTGTGTCATCTTGATACTTTAGTAAGAAAATATTTTCAACATTGAATCAATGAATATCAAATGGACCTCTCCATAAGGAATCTAATTTCCCATGCATTCCTTTTGGTTCTCTCCTCTTATCCCACAACAAGACTTGATCTCCAATCTAGAAATCATGAATTTTTGCTTTCTAATTGAAAAGCCTCTTCACCAGAATTTGATGTGGAGAAATATGATCCACTACCATAGTTCACTGCTATTCTAGTTCAGTCAAGCACATGATCCTTTTGTCGATGTAACTTTCAAATGTTTGATCTTTGACTGCCATTACCAACTTTAGTGCTGGTAATTCTAGGGTGATTGGTATCTCTACATTCAAACCATATAGGATTTGAAACGATGACATACCTATTGCCCTCTTGGGTGTAATCCTATCTACCCATAAAGCATTAAATAATGCTTTATGCCAAGTTCTTTGATTGTCATCTACTAGCTTCCTGATAATGGTCACTAGGTTTTTGTTAGTTGATTCTACCTGACCATTTCCTTATAGATAATAGTTAGAGAAGTGGGAGAGGATGATACCATAATTGTAGAAAAACTTAGTAACCTCTAGAGAAGTAAAAAAAGTAGCATTATCTGTTACAATCTTAGTTGGCACCCCAAAATGGGAGATAATATTTTCCTTGAGAAAATTACATACCACTTCTGAAGTAGCATGCTTAGTTGGGATGGCTTCCACCCACTTGGTAAAGGAGTCTATGTCTGTGAGAACATAATCATGTACAACACTTTAATATGGGTTTACAGTGCCAAAGAAATCAATACCCCACTATTGGAATGGCTCTTTAATTACTACTAGCTTGAGAGGTAATGCAACTAGTTTGGGTCTCCCAACAAATTGTTGACATAGTTCACATCTACCTACCCATTTATATGCATCTTAGAACATAGTATGCAAATAATACCTAGATCATAGAATATTATGAGTAGTCATGGGTGTAAATAAATGTCCTCCATAAGTCAGATTGTGGAAAGACTCTAAAAGTTTAAACTATTGCACTTTGTCCATGCAACAAAGGAATACCCCATGAAGGCTCCTCTTGTACAAATCATTTTTCCACAAGACATATCAGCCTTCAATTTGACAATTCTCTTCTTTTTATGAGATAGGTGGGTAGGGCACTCACCATAGATAAGGAAATGAGTGATATTGGAATACCACTCATCTGTAGTAGTGACAAAGAGAACTGTAGGTAGGTCTTAAACCTCTATTTTTTCATGTCCTATTTCCTCTAGTATGTTATCAAAAATTAATTGGCAGAGGCTTCTTCCCCACACAAGCTTTGTAGGTTTGATAATTGGATTAAACTCCTAAATTTTGGCAATTGAATTGCCCCTTTTGGTACCAAACTCTTGTTGAGTTAAAATGGACTTTACCATTGTATCAGGCACTAGAGCAATAGTGTGTGAGTTCAAGATGTAAAAATGAAAGTGTTTTACCACCTTAACCACTACATAAACATGCTTCTCCATGTTTGAGTATTTTAGTTCATGAGATTTGAGAGGACAAATCATTAATGATATAGGAGATTCCATAGCTTATTTATTCTGCTAAACTAGAATTGCTAAAAGTTTGTGTTCAGAAGCATAACTATACATTATAAAGTCTTTAGTGTAATCCAAGCAAACTAGGACTGGGGCATGGGTGATAGATTTATTGATATCTTGAAATGCTTACTTGCCTTCTTTAGTCTAGCAAAAATTAGCTTTTCCCTTCATCATGTTCACAATGTGGTGAGTCTTCTCTACAAACTCAGGAATAAACCATCGTAGAAAATTCACTTTTCTAAAGAAAGAGTGAACTGTAGTCTTATTGGTAGGCAGAGTAAGCTCTTGGATGGATTTAACTCTTTATGAGTCAATATTTATGCCTTCTCAAGATATAATGTGACTGAGAAGTTTCCATTCTATAACCCCAAAAATTGACTTCTTAGGATTTAGAGAAATGCAATTCTATCGACATCATTCTAGCACTTATTATAAATGATGCACATGCTCAAGATGATGCTTGGAAAAATAATCAAGTTGTCAAGTTATACCATACTGAACTTCCCCATTTCATTTCTAAAGGCAAGATCCATTGCTCTCTGGAAGGTGGCACTAGCATTGATCAAACCAAAAGGCATTTTGTGATATGCAAAGGTGCCCCAAGGTGTAGTGAAAGTGGTCTCATGTTGGTCTGATTCACTGAATTCCACTTGATTATACCCTGAGAAACCATCTAGAATTGATAACATCTCCAAACCAGTCACTATCTATAGGACCTGATCCATGATGGGTAGAGGATAGTTATCCTTTAGAGAGGATTGATTCAAGTTTTTGAAATCCACAAAGAGGTAGATTTCCCCATGCTTTTTTCCCATAGGGAATATGTTTGAAATCTAGGTGGAATGGTGGATTGAAAAAAATATCCTCACTTTTAACATTTTCTAAATTTTAGATAGAATAGTACCTGATATCTTGGGGTTTTACTATCTTGAATTCTAACTATGAGGCAATGAACCAATCTTGAGAGGGATTTCATGCCAAACATCTTCAAGCCTAAGTGACTTTAGATCATTGTAGGAGTACACCAAAACATCAATGTAGTGGTGAAGCAAAGTAGTGAATTTGAGTTTTTCATCAGGTGTGTAACACTTCCCAATGTTAACCATCTTGAGGTTTTCCTCGGTACTCAAATTTATTTGATCAAACTCTTGGGAGGAACTTGAATTCATTTATTGCTGCTTGATGAACCTGTCATGCTTATCAAACAATTTCTCAATGGAAAATAATCCTTTCAGGATTTTATTCCCTTTGAGCTGAAGGACTTCTTCATTAAAGTTTGAATTTCTTTCATGAGCTAATTCTCATGGTGGAGGTTTACTGCCTTCAAAATGAAGCTCCTCAAAGCTATTCATTTATTCTAGAAAGGCAATGATTTAGTTATTGCCATTGAATACTTGCTAATGTTTGGCATTATCAGGCACACATGGCTAAAAAACCAATTTAATAGTGTACCTATTCCCTTTGAAATCTGGGTGAGGAACCATGAGGGTCATAGAAATAGCTAATGAATCTGCTTGATCATTAAACTCTCTAGGCACTAAAAAAATACTGAAAGCCTCAAAAATTTCATTTTGATCCCAAACTAGAATGTGATAATGTCAAAGTCTTTCATTATTGGTTTGATATAGGTTCCTTACCTGACAAACCACCAGTTCAGCATCTCCTTTGGCATGAAGGATCTTAACACCTTTGTCTTGAGCTACCTTCAACCTGAGTAACAAAGATTCATACTCAGTAATGTTGTTGGTGTTGATGAACTACAACTTGTAAGAATAGGGAAAAATATCTCCTTGAGGAGATATTAGAACAATCCCAACTCCAGAACTAATAGAAAAATTACTGCCATCAAATTCTAGAATCCAAACATCATCAAGATTTAATCTCCTTTTAGATTTTACTTTATTTGGGAGGGGAGATCCTTTTACACCTACACTATGCTCTATCATTGAACTCTCTGATCTTCTATCTAAACTTTGTAAATTGTCACTTATAGGACTTTCCTCTAATGAAATAGAAACCGTCCCTATGGTCAAAAAATAGTTACCCATTTCTAAACATTCAAACAAAATTTGAGATTCAGGTGCTGATGTTTGGGTGACAATGTACTTCGACTCCTTCTCAGGGAGAAACCTCTACATGATGCCTTTGATAGGTATCCTCACTTCAAATAGGTCCATGCTCAATTCACCAACAACATCCTTACAAAAATTTCATCCAAGCAGAATGCCATAGGAGGCTAAAACATCATCAACTAGGACTGTCATCTTAATTCTTTTTTTTAGGAAGGCCACAAATGCAAATTGGGCATCTTTGATCTGAACCAATAGAGCCACTTGTTTTTTTTCCATGGAGAAACATCTCCCAAAATTTATAGTCAAGGTGAGGCTGAGAGTCTGCTACCATGGCAAGCATAACATTGTCTAAAGTTCCTAAGTCAATTATGCAATTGCTTAACTTGTGTCCATTTATCAATAGGGAAACATAGAAATGTTCTATTTTCCCAAGGGTAGTAGGAGGAATAACGACAAGGTTATTTGGGGTGGATACGTTCCTTGGGTGATCATGAATTACCTTTGAAACATCTTATCCTGTAGGGATGGATTTATTCTTCACACATTCAACCAACCTATCTAACTACTTAGGGTTGGATTGCAAATATTCAAACTTAGTCATTTGAATTTTGGTGTTCTTAGTATGGTCAATTATATCAAATGACTGGAAATAACTGAGAACAAAGGAAGGAAGTTTATCCTTCTAGTTTTTTAGGGGTGTGGTACTAGTCTAAGAATTTGAAGTAGAAGGAAAAAGAGATTAACATCATCTTCTTGGTTCAACTCAAGTTGGAAAGAGAAATAAAATTCAGTTTTAAGATATCCAACTACTGATTTGGTTGGTGTTGCTTCAATGGAAAGCTTTCCCTATGGTGGAGGAAGATGATTTGGTTGCTTTTGATTTTTGGAAGCATTACCTTGGTATGACTGGTTGGGAAACATCTTCCTTGGTATATCTCAATATGAAGGAGCAGACATCCCTTGTGCCATTTGCTTTTTTAGAGCTAATAACTCATTTGCCATCTTTTGTACCATAGGATCACTAGTGCTAGAAGAATAATATTTAGAAGACGAAGAAGATTTACTTCTGTTAGGATCTCTTCTTATCTTTCCTACCAAGATAAGATCATCTTTGACCTCAGTGGCCAAATCCTACAGTACAGCAAGGTCTATGTGGCCAACCCACCTCAACAAGAAACTCATTTCAGGAAGCTAAAAATTGATGAAGAAACATTTGAGATTCTTAGGTGTTGGCTAAGTAATTATAGGAATCCTATTCCTTAGCTTGTCAAACTTGGCTATGAATTCCCTCATAGGTTCATGAGGCTCTTTCTTGATTTGTGTGAGCTGAGCCAATAGTGCATGCACATCCTCTATAGGTTTGAACTTGGCTTTGAATTTGGCTTTGAGGGTATTCTAGTTAGTCACAGTCTGAGCCTACAGATGATATAACCGATTGGTAACAACACCTTGTAATGTTTCTAGTAATAGCCTAACTGCTATGTCCTCATACTCCATGCCTATCACACCATAGGCTATACAAAATGCTGAAACATGGTCATCAAGATGAACTCTCCCATCACCATAGAATTTGGGTAAATTCTTCCTTAAACTGTGAGGTAGTTCATGTAAGGGTGGACTTAGATTCAAGGGACCAAAGGTGTTACCCCAGGGGCCTTGAGCTACCATTATATGACTATTGAGGGAGGGATAACAAATCTCTAAGGTGTATGTATAGACAAATCTCTATTATCAGAGGAAAGAGAAGCTTTGCCTAGTATTATAGACTTGACATTGGTAGGAGGAAAACTCTTGGTTTACTGAAGGCGAGATGGTGAAGGAAATAGATCAAAATTTCTCTATTGTACCAACCCAAATATAGGGTCAACAATACCTTGAGCTCTCTAGCTTCATGTATAACATGGATCTACAAGAGTTATGAATGGAAATGGAAAACAACTAAAATTACTTCAATCTAAAGCTTGAGGCTTCAAACTATGTGTTCTTTTCGTAGCGGAGTCACCAAAAACTATTGGTGAATATTTTGTCACCAACAAACTAATAGAAAAATAGGTATATCAAACTCAACATAAGGAGATTTATATGGTAAAATGTGTATTTTACCACAACAAAATGAGATAAATCTTTCCTCTCATCAGGGGGAGGTTCCCTATAAACTACGATAACTAATATAAGCTAAAAATACACTGAGGGGTGGGATACCACCATCCATCTCTCTTTTTTTAGAGATGATGTTCATAAAGAAAAGGAGAAATCCTAGGTAATTACTAAAGGCATTTCTCTTCTTTTATAAATGATGTTCATAAAGCCAAAACAAGACTTCCTGGGTAGGTAATTGTAACCACAAGAAACCCATGAAAGCACAAAGTCTTTCGTTGCTTCTCTCACTGATCAAGATGTAGTAACACTATAGATTTAAGTGTAGCACAAAGTTTCCAACTAAACTACAACAAAGTGAAAGAGTACGAAGGGTAATGGGAGCTCAAAGTCTCACCAATATCCTTTACACTAAAACACAAAATACCTAGACTAAAGACAATTATGGTAGCACAAAGTCTTCTATAATCGGCTTTAGGACAC
The DNA here is from genome assembly GCA_037957365.1 of Torreya grandis. Taxonomy (NCBI): domain Eukaryota; kingdom Viridiplantae; phylum Streptophyta; class Pinopsida; order Cupressales; family Taxaceae; genus Torreya; species Torreya grandis. The sequence continues at coordinate 404,479 of JARHVA010008700.1, read as the reverse complement.
CTTCTAGATTATTTATACTTATTTTTCTTATTTGATTAAATGGATAAGATTGTATTTATGAAATAGACATAAGAACAATTTCCTAGATAAGATAAATTATTTCAACACAAAGTCTGAAAGGTCACTTGCTTTCTCATTCAAATGACAAAATATGATTAACAGTCTGAGCTCAAAGTCACAAAAATGCCTTTCAATTTGGGTAGAGTTTTACTTCTAATAATAGAGAGATCTCTTTTCTCCAAAATGAGAGATTACAATATATATCACTCAAATAAAGACTTGGCACTTTTTTTGCAAAATGGCCCATGTTGCATTCAATGCCTTGGATAGAGGAAATTTTGTGAAGGGGCCACGCTGGAGTAGTTTACCAACCTAGACTTTAGCATTCTAATTATGTCAAATATCTCCTCCCAAGCATGGGTTGCCTAGTCCTCTTTATGATACTTACATAGTTGTCTAATTTGTCTTTACTCAATGAAGAAAAATAGGTTGTGCCATTGAATGTTTGTGCTCTCTAATGTCCACCTAGTGGACTACTCTACCTACTGGAATAACTCTTCTATAGATATTTTTGGTTTCCCTATTGCATTTTGTCTCTTCCTAGTGATTTGATCTCTTGGGCTATCTTCTCACTTTCTATTGGCTCCTTCAACTCCTTCGTTGGCTATTCACTGAGTTTGTTCTTAGGGTCTACACCATATTTGAAAATCAATGGATATTTTGTTACTCTAAATTTGATGTCCATGGGGATGTCATTGGTCACTTAGTCTCTTGAACAATTTTGAACCCTGAACCTTTAAACCTTCTAGAGTGCATCGGTTCAATGGTTCAATGGTTCAAAGTGGCTTAATGGTCGGTGATTCAAATATTTACAAAGAGCCACGCTCACTTAGTCTTCTTACAAGTTTAACTTATCGTTGAACCATCAAGTTGAACTTTGAACTTTTAACCCTTTGAACTTTCAAACTCATTTAACTTGTTGAACCATTCTCTCAAATCTTCCGCTCAAACTTTTAATTTCTAACTCATTGAACTTGTTGAGCCGTTGAACTCCTTTGAACCTTTGAACCACTTTGAACCTTTGAACCACTTTGAACCTTTCAGAGTTCAATGGTTCAATGGTACATTGGTTCAATAATTCATTCTAATTCTTTTAACCCCACCGATGAACCTTATGATTGAACCTTAACATTGAACCATCCTTGAAATGCCTAAGTATTTGGAACTTCTTTTTTGTGAAAGCCTGCCTATTAAACCTATGAGTTTCTTAGCTGAAAACACTTGAATAATTGAAGAAATTGGCTGCCCAAAACATTTTTTGGAAAAGGAAGAGATCATTTTGGCATGTAGGACCAAAATAGTTGATATGTTGTCCACAAAAATAAGTGATGGATTTTGGGAACAACAAAATCTAATTTAATTATATCATCCAAGATGATTCAATGGGAATAAATATTATAGTATAATATGGTATCAATAATGTTGATTGACTAAAAATATTAGAAAACAAACCAAAAAATGTATTGGTCTAGATGATATAGTAAATGAAAAACTTAACAAAACAAATTTAAAACCAAATATTATTAGATATAGGGAAGTAGATGGAGAGGGAATGTGTGTGTGTGTACACACACACACACACTTAAAAGAAGCAACACTAATAGTACTGATGGTACAAAACCATATCTCAAAGAAACACAAGATGATCCAAACCCATACATGGTACACTCATTAAGATATACACTTGGGTATATTGTTGCATTAATAAACTACTACAAGAAAAATCATTATAAATTTAAAAATATATGGTTTATATATAAGCCCCACCCAAAGCTCAACATATGTCATAGTGGTTTAACATAGGATGGTGCATTGTGATAGAATTATTAATACAAAAAATAGCTAATTGAAAAAAAAAGCTAAAATAAATGAAAATAAATAAAATGAAAACATGTTCCTTCACTAATATATATTATTGTAGATGATGTTGCATTTGTCATAGGTGATATAAAACACACATGAAAAATGAAATGTAGCCCTAAAATAGAAGATAAAAATAAAAATATTTAATATTTTTTTATTAACACCTAAAAATTCTATATATCACTATGATTCTATGGCTTATTTCAGTTCATGAAAAGTGATTATGAAAAATAATATGTGGGAAAAAACATAATATCACGTTAAATAACTAAAATTGTCAAACTTTGAAATTTCTATTATAAATAGATGAAAATTATTCATTTGATAATTTTATTCTTTAGAGACTTAGAGCTATGTTTATCTATTTTTATTACTTTGAGATACTATATCTTATAATTGAAAAGGTAGACATGTAGGAATACATATCATAATTATGACTAGAGCCTTATAGGCATGTAGTACATTCATTGTTCTTTTTTGGTAAAATGAACTATATTAGGAAACATAGGCATTAGGGAAAATATGTGAAGTAAATTTTCCCCAATAAGAGTAAAAATAGATATAGGTTTATAATGGACAATCAAAGGTTGAAAAAAGATCTAAACTAGGGCCATAAAAATAATTGGTTGTCATTGGATAGATGTATCAAACAAGTCAATAAATTTTGCAATGGGAGCAATCAATTCTTGATTGATACTTTAGGGCATGGAATATAAAATTAGTTAATTTTTTGGCTAATACTATATGGTATTTCTGATAAAATGTAAAATTAGTTAGCTAGCCGATGTCATATGGTATGCCCAATAGAATTAAGTAATTGACTATGGTCAATATGGTTTAACACATGTTTGATATAGTATAAAAGTTAAGCATGGATGATAATATATGATATGGTATATGTATTGTTAACATTATATGGTTGATACCAAGGCATATGAATGATGCACTTGAGTGATGTGTTGGTTGATACCATATGGTAGGGTCAATAAAATTATGAATTTTCCATTGTTAGTACCATAAGGTATGGATGCTTTAGTAGTGTAGTTAATTGTGATAGATTTATTTGGATTCTTAGTTGATGAAATTTTAAAATGATAAAAATATTTGGTATAGTAGAATGTAAGGACCATTTTAACTTTAATACTATTTTTCTTATAATTTTGGTCTTGCTTTAAGATTTTTTGATCAAAATTTGATTGTGCCTTGTTGTTTGATATTTTATAGAGATGGTGAAAATTGATATAAAGTGTAGATGCAACATACCTACTAGTTCTATTGGAGACATTATTGGTATAAAATAAATATTAGCTATTGACATTAGGTTTTTTATGGATTATGGAGATATGTCAGGTTATTCTAAGCAAAAATTTGATCATGATGTTCATGGTGTGATGGAAAAGTATGATGTTTATTAGAGGATGTTCATTATATGAGAGATACATGGGTACACTATTTAGGTGGCCATAAAATTAAATGATGGTCATTCCATTTTGAGGTTTTCTATTATTAACACTCCTATGCTATGCAATACACCCTAGACTATAGATGAGATGAGGGAGGTAGCCCAGTGGGATATCAGGCTTTATCATTACAATCAACATGAGTTCATCTCTATAATTATGGATATATATATATATATATATATATATATATATATACAAATCCCTAATAAAACTTATAACCATGTGTGTGTTATTTTATAAGTATGATGGAGTGATACATATGTATATTATAACCATGTTTTGAGTTGTGTTAGATCAAGGAGCCTTGTATGATATGGGAACTACCATATGGGTGTATACAATTCATGATTTTTATAATGTTTTAAGATAAGGCCAATAGATGATGGTAACCATTAAATTTTTTTGAGTTAGATATACCATAGTTTCCATATGTATAGAATATTAGGGTCACATATTATGATTAATCTTGTAAGTGATGAGATGGCCATAGGGATACCCATTTATTGTGATGTCTCATGTGATTGATTCATAGGCTATTAGATGATATCAAATTATGTGGATGTAATACATGGTCACATTGCATGCACCATCATGGTGAACCAAATTACAAGATATGAAATAAATTCATATTAGTATAAATTACATGTTGGGTTGAGCCGCATCTGTGTGACTGATTCCCTTGTAGGTTCTAACTATGACACCTAGAGGCATATTTTGTTGTCTTTACCTTTTAAGAATGAAATTTAAGGGAGATAAAATGAGTTGGTGGGGGGATGAATGGTGATATTTTTGCTTCATATAGTGAGCTCATGTTATCTAGTTATGGATATATGATGATGGTATTCGTAGAATGAATCACAAGGAGAGGCTAGAGGTAGGTAGGTAGTTTCAATGCCACATAAAGATATCCCCCTATAGGCTTGAAAATCAATTAGACTTTACATATGTAATAATAGAGATCATATCAATAAGATGTGGTGGTATGATGAGGGAGATGTTGAGGATTTATCTGAATGCATAGCCATGAAAATAGACATGTATTGGGAGGTACACATGATAAAACTACTATAAGTATGAAAATTTTAAATTTTGTGATAACACTTTCTTTTCTTATAGGTATAGATATACATGTTAGGTACTAGTGATCAGAAGTATACACATTTGTATATATTTGAGTGATCTAATGTTAATTTTGGTTTGCATATTTCATATGTGGTTTTAGAGGAGGCATGGTGGACACAACACACCAAGATATTTTCTACATCACTTTACTTTGACATGATACCACATAGATGTTTAATCTAGTAACACCTTTATCTATAGTAAATGCTAGCTATTTTAGATTACTTGGATATGCTTGTAGGGAGATCAAGCAATGTGAGTAGGATGTGGCTTAGGAATTATCACCTGTATGGGTAAGAGGAGATGTAGAAATGGTGTGGTAAGTAATGGACATGGATATATTTTCACACACAAATGCACCATGATGAGTGAGAAGTTTTTAGGTATAAGTAACTCATTTTGATGGATGTCTTGGATACATAGTGATAGACTTGACTTCTATGATTGAGTTTTCATCATACTCAATTTGGATCTTAAATGGAGAGAGTGGAAGATATCCCTTAGAGTGTGGGTTTATGTATAGGGAGGGGGAGAAGAGTGGGATGGGATAGATTGATGTTGATCCATAATATTATGGCATATATTTTGTACTCAGTTGCATTTTTATGTATATATGATGTATCAAGATTTATTTATGTATAAAAAAGACACACAAAAACATAATTTTTTTACTCATTTGCATTATCTACATGAACGATTTTATGAGATATTTATTTTGTAACAAAGTATTATGCTTTTAATATCATAATATGAATAAATGTGATGCACTATATGTTTTATTATTGTCTATAAAATATGAACAGATGCATGTTAAAAAAGAATAAAAATAAAACTGATAAAATATGAAATATTGAGAAAGTGTATCATAAAATCAAAGATGTAAAATAAGAAGAAAATTGAATGTAGAAAGCACCAAATGTAATTTATAAAAACACCAAATATGTAAAAAAAAATAAAGAAGTTTAAAATAACATAAAAATGTATCATAAAATTTAGATGTTAAAAATAAATTTAAAAATAAAACAAACACTATAATAAAATGTGAAAGTTAACCAAATAAGGATCTATATGAAAATGATGTCATCTGATGTAGTACAAGTAAATTAAATTAGAATCAAATATATATAAATGCATAAATTATTTACAGTTACATGAAATGTAAAATAACTTTAGTCTACTCTAATAAAATAAGTACATGCATGAAAATAAGCCAAAGACCCCAATTAGCAAAAACTCAAAATCAATACTTGTTCTAAAATATGATGTAAGAAAGCACAACCATTTAAATACATGTGTATGATGACTAATATGGTATAAGTATGAATGATGTTATGAATTTATAAGAAATTTATGGTTTTATTATTTAAAATATTATAAAAAAATAAAAATCTAAGAGGCACTATAAATGGAATCCATAACTCTAATCTAAATAAAAATAGATAGAAATGGTGGTTTAAGGAAGAAACTCGACATGATCAAATAAAATTGATAACCATAAATGGGATGTCAAGGAATATATGATGGAAATAAATGATGTGAGGCTATGATGTATAAATCCTTAATGGACATGAGGAAGTCAAAAATAGTTGACAAGGCTAAGAACATTCAACATTAAGGGGCTAGAGAAACTGACTTATAAAACAAAAGCTTGGACTAACAAGTGAATTATATAGATCATGCCATGAAATATATATGAATTATAACTAAAAAAATCCTACTTTCTTACTACATACTCCTCCATCCTTAGGAACCTTTATAGAGCCATTGATCTACATTAAAGATTGGGTACTTGTGTGTAAATTTAGGTGGCACTAGGAATGAAATATGATGGAAAATGGTGAAAAAAGACCTAATAACCCAATATAATATCCTAATTTACCTCAATGTATGTTATCTATATCATTATGCCAGCTTTGGAGATTGATATTCGACTAGAATAGTATATGTCCTAAAATATCTCATCTTTTAGTGTGATCTTACTTTTAAGATTTGATTTTCCTTTTAACATTATCTTGATTTTTGGTAAGGATTTAATGTTTTTATATTTTCCTCTTCTATATGGACATGTAAAAAAAACATGGGTGATAAATATAACTAACACAAAGGATCTTACACCTATCCACTAGTAATGAGAACCTAAATACTATGGAACATAAAACACTCCAAGAATTAAACCAAATGAAATAATATGATCTTAAAACTAACCTAGGTGTGCGTCAAGTGAAATAAAAATTAAATATTGGGATAATGGGAAATACATCCATGTGAAAATAGTGATACAATGATGATAGGATAGTATCAAAGCATAATAATATAAAGGTTTGCTTCATACATGACTATGAAAAAAGAGTGATGTGGAAATATATGAAAATATAGGTGAAATCACAAAAATGAGACCTAAATAAGGAAAACACTATGAATGGTGGTAATCATTTCATTACAATTTTTTTCACTAACCTACATAGGTTTTAGCACAAGAAATGATAAGATATATAATCCAAAAGAGGAGTAATGAAAGAATATGCCAAAGAGGTACTAGGAAACATCTCTTTCAAAGGCCCTATTGAGCCAAAGGGGAAGATTGAAGCATAAAAAACTCCACCCAAATGAAAATATTCCTATCCATAGACTATGTCCTTTACTTAGAGGATTATATGTTCCTTATTGGTTTTTTGATGTGTGTGGGTATCCTTGCTTAGGATCCTCCTTATATTGAATACTATGTTATAGATATAAGGTTAACTATACTTTCCTTTTATCATTTTAGGTTTTATAAACTCCCATTTAGTTGACCATTGTGCGATACCTTATCTAAAATAGCTTATCCATCATATAATATACTTTCATATTTACATTCATTTCCTTATATTATTTATCCCTAATGTAAGATGTATCCCTATGTCATATACTTGGGCTTACAAAATATTTCGTCTTGACATTTGGGTTCTTGATTAACCTCTACTAGGTATATAGATAATATAGGTCCTTACCCAATCATCCACATATACACATGATCTATTTATTGACCCTATTCGAGTCAAAATCTATTGATAGAAAGTGGATAAATTTAGGTCATCCTATTCCATACATATAATTTGTAATAAGGGTGTTGAAATAAAATGATTTCTATTCATATAGGTCATTGAGAGAAAATTGAGAATGTTAGACCTATAAAAGGCATGTGAGTATGACATAATGGATAATGAAAATAGTTTTTGTAGGTATAAGTCACATAGGCTAAAGGTAGGCATAACTTTACATTTATAAGTATTAATTATTATAGTTTAGCTTCTAAAAAATATCCAAATTTTATTATAGTATTAAAGTGCAAACTAAATAATTGAGTATAAGGATATAGAATATTACCTAAACGTGTAAAAATAATAATTATCTTTAGTAGATGATCCACAATGCATTATTATTTAATGAAACCTATAAAAAATGTGTCAATCAATGTCCTTAGAATGAAATTTGAAACATGTATAAATTGAAACATAACATTAAATAAAAAGGAAAGAGTACATGTTTAGGCTAGTGAGATATCTTGCCCTATATTTATTTGGAGATGACAATTTATTATTAGAGAATGGTTACTATTTTTAAACCATTTTTGGCAAATCAAGGGTGATCAATCCCCATTTTTTTTGAGTAAGGTAAACTCCATGGATTAGAAGTAAAATTCCTCCAACCCTCATTTGGATACAATAAAATAAATGAATAGTAATAATGGAATTGAGCATCATAGAAACCTCAACCATAGTAATCAATTCAAATAATATTTCACTAATATTTATATGATATTTTAAACCTAAGATGGAAGGTGGGAGACAAATATTGGGCTTACATAATAATGCCAAGGTCTTTAAGGGTACTAAATCTTAGTTGCATTAATCATTTATTTTATATTGACATATATATTAAATGGTGATCACAAATAGGTATCATGAAATTTGTTTCAAAAATATAATTTGAAAATATTATATTTGGATTAACAAGCTTCAATCCACATTATCTAAACTTTTCGATGCTAGTGTTGGTAAATTATGACAATGTTTATACATGAACCAACTTCATGCCTTACAATTTAAAATTATTGGTGTTAATATGATATATAATTCCATGCATATATATTATATATCTAAAAAATATGAAAATATGTATTTATTGTCATATAAAATTAGTGCATATGCCTACAAATGTATCTAAATATGTACATATATGAATATCCTACAACTCATGCCAAAAAACATAGTCCATATGTATTACATACCCAAAATATTTATCCCAATATATTTGAACTAGTTTTAAATATGTAATCTATATAATATATGCCAAAATATTTTTTTTTTGTTCATGGAGGCTTAATTATCTATGAAAATCCCACTAATATTCCTCTCTTTTGATGTGAGGAACATAGACTTAAAGTCACTCATCTCTCAAAACAAAAAGGTTAAGTGTATCATGTTGTGCATAAAACTATATAATCATGTCTAATCATGTTAAAATGTAGATAATATGACATCATACCACAAAATATGTAATCAAATCATGTATGAAATATATGTAACACATGGGTATATAAGTGCCATGTCATGACATCTATAATAATCAGATATGGAATAGGATCATCATTGATAAATTTACTCAATAATACTATGTAGTAAAGGTGCATGATATTGAGCATGAAACTACACAATAATGTAAAAGCATTATATGGATCACAACATATTTAAAATAAATAAGATAAAAAATCTCAACAAGAAATTTCACATAATAAAACTACACGCAATAGAATACGATGCAATAAATAAGGCCAATGTGACACATAAAAAGGAAAAAAATGTCATAAAACAATGTCAATTTTCCACATAAAAATAGAAAAAATTCTTCAAAAATAATGCTAAGGAGACAAAATATATGGTAAATAAATCCCACACAAATAATACTAAGGATCAAAAGCAATAAATATGAAATTACTAGCCTATTATAAAATGTACACTATCAAAGATGAACAAAACATAAAAATGTATCTAACACCATCCAAGTTTGAAAATATCATAGAATGGTAAAGTAACAAATACATGTAATGATTTATAAAGTATGATAAATATCAAGGCATGTGTAAGTAATTAAGGTATCTGAATATGGAAAATGTCATTAAAAATTATAATACATACTAATTTAAGATTGGAAGAAGATGACCTCAACATTGGCATGGCTTTTGGGTATAGGAAATGTCCATCATATATGAATCCATGTATCATTTGTATTTGTATGCCATACACATCTCTCATTTACACCATGAAATGCATGTTTATTATGTAATTTAACACACATGTGATAAATAACATGTGAAAATTATGTAAATAAATGTTTGTAGGTCATCCCAATCATCTAGTGTGTGTATGTCATCTCATTTTCCCTTTCCATTGGGATTTTACTAATGATTTTAAAAAATCAATACTTTTTATACCATAAATGAACCATATATTTTAATTGGATATCTCTTTTGAGGTCATTCATCTTGGTTATCATTGTTAACATCAATTTGAATTTTTAGTGTATGCCTTCTATATAATAAGGTAAATCTGAAATTTAATTTTTCCACTAAAGCTTGAATATGTTGTAACCACTGACGACCCAATGTAATTTTTGACTGATGTGTGGGTTTTATTATCAATATTCATGTATTTAAATTTTTTTATCCATAATATATTAGCAAGGTGATATTTCCAGTTGATCATGTAAAATTTAATGTGTGTCATAATTGATCAATCCTATAGCCTAACTATTTTATGAATAATATATTGCATGCGATTGGATATTCATACTCATCACTTTGTATGTAATACTGATGTGCCTCATTTTAAAATATTATAGTATCCACTATCTATTTTTATAAACATTTGTGACTTATGTTTGTAATGGGTGTACATGAGCTAATTTGGGAATTAGTGATGATTGTTCCTATAGTGGTTGAATAAATTGAATAATTGATTCATACTTATATATTTTTATTTGTTAATGTAGTGTAATTAAGATATAAATTATATGCCCACTCATTCTATGGTCACCATAATATAATTTAACCTCTTGAGGTGATAATTATCTCATATCTCTATTTATATTACTTGCTAGAGAAATAATTTGATTATCAAGTAATATTCATAGAATAATGCTTGCCTTGTTTTGAATTTGTGACACTTTTCTATTAGAATAATCTGTTGTCCATAAAAATTAAACATTTTTCACATAAAAATTCCCTAATTTTTTTTTTTTGTAATTTATAATTTATATTTTGTCTTCTTATTATGTCATACTTGAATTTACAAAAGATTACTTTAATGTTGCTTATATATTTGGATAATCATGGTGTAAAATAATATTACAACTATTATTATCATTTGTATTATAATTATTATCTAACTTTGGGCTTTTCTTTTCCCCTAATTGTGGAATATAGACCTTTGATTTATCATTATTATTTATTTATAAATTATCTCGATACTCTATATGACCAATAGGTGTAAACAAATTATTAACTAGGTACATATCTAGATCAATGAGATTAAATTTTAGGTTATAAAAGTGGTCATATTTTAGATCTTACATGTCATTATCACCATCAATATCATACTGATATGTGACTTTTCTATTAGGATTTTTAGAATTAACCAATGGAGAGAGAAATCTAGAATTGTCTCTTTTAGATATATATTAATTGTGGTAATTTATTTGAATATTTATTAATGTAAATTGACATTCCTTTTAAATTAATTTATTTCATTCACCCACCTAATATGTATGCATATTCTCTAATAGAATGGATTATGATTGTGGTATTATATAACAAACCCCAAAATATGGTTGAATCTGATTAGTACAGTATGTTATATTGTAATATAAAAAAGGATTGCCATTTGTATGAAATGTATTAAAATAGACGTCATACATTAATTTTAACATCAGTGCAATGCATTGGGAACTAGCTCCATGATATGTATCCAAATATGATCCAAAATTAAATTATACTGACAATTATTAGACATAACCTAAAATAAAGTATGTACTATCCTTGGTGGTAATTTAATATCAAAATAAATTGACTCAAGCACTTAGTATGGAATGTTATCAAATCCTTGTATGATTTTATCCTATTTCTTAATAGCATCCATATTAATACTCAATTATTGTAAGAAATTTATATTGTAGATATTCATTATGAAAGCATTAGCTATCAACACATGTTTTATTTATTTGGTATGAAATTGAAATTTGATTAATAATGTGAGTTTTTCTTCATTATGTGTGATAGAGGTAATTCCTCATTTAAAAACAAAATAACCTTATTTGTATAATTTAGTGTATTAATGATATAATCAAAGTATATAGTTTCATTATCATTAGGAAGAGTGGTATCAAATAATAACTCATATACATTATCCTTGTAAGTAAGTGAATACTTTAATAATTAAAGGATATAAATATTATCATGGTAAATCTTTAGTTGATCATAAATTTGATACCTTTTGGATTGATTGACTTGTTTCATGGGAGGTGGAGAGTGTTGAAGATGAACATATTGATTACCTTCATTCTATTACACATAGTGGGGCACCTAGAATATTCTATTAGCAACAAAATAGGTTGTATAATCAGATATAATCCATTGTCAAATAATAGGAGCAATATGGTAGAAAATATAATTTTAAGGTCTAGTGGGAGGTAAAACAAAATAAATCATACATACCATTTGGTGCCTATTTGTGATAGGAAGTAAATTAGAACTATATATTACAATAGTATGAATGAAAAACATTTGATTTTTTCCATGAGTTATTTCAGCCATAAAAATATATAGAGGTTTGATCCATGATATTACATATTTGTTATATATTTTTCATATCAAATGAAACTAGCATGTAACATAGAAACTATGCACATCTGTTATATCCATGTGTAATTTATATATTAGGTAAAAATAGAGATCAAAATTGAAAAAATTGATTTATGTAAGAAAATATATGATACCCTATAATGGAAGAACAAACCCTGAGGCTAATATAGGGTTTGATAATGTTCTATACTATATAACCCTAAATTGAAAAACTAGTGGGGTATAGGGTCAAGAATATAGAAATAGTTTAAGCACAAGGGTGATAAACTAATCTATAAAAGGCCAATTAATTTTTAACTTAGATAAATGAATATTATTAATTATAATACCAAGATATACTAAATACATAAAGTACTTGATTTGAAAGATGTTAAATTGATTACAAAACTAAAGAGAAATGATACTTAGATGGATTTATTATGTATATGAAAATCTAGAATGTAAACAAATGTGAAGTACATAGAATTACTATTAAATATTGTCATTAGTTTATAGAAATTATACTTTTACAAACACGCACACTACCATCAGATCTAGACACTAGCTTTGATGCCAGTTTTTGACTATGATACAAATGTATATGGATGTGATCAACATATCTATTCTAGGTTTTTTGTCACCTTTATTTTACTATATTTTAATATGGGTTTGAGACATCACTCTTCATTGATGGATCAACCCTATATTTTTACCTTTCTTCACCCTTGAAATGAATTTGATGAAAATGGGTTAGTAGGTTCATGGTGTTGAACTGATCCTAAAGACCCCTCTGATAAAAAGAACTACCTACATAACATGTACTCTAAGGAGGGCCTCAAACATATATATATATATATATATATATATATATTCCCCCTATGTGTATTAAAATGTTTTCACAGGGGTTAAATATATAATATTAATATGGTAATAGTGATCTACCTTGTAACTAGATAAATATTTCTCATGGGATTATCTTTGAATGCTTTAAAATTATAATATGATTACTCCTATACTTGATATGAAAATAGGGATGAATAGGAAAAAATATATTCATTATGTAGTTGACTTATTTAGCTTTAGTAAGTGTCTAATTAGTATTTTATAGATGAAAAATTAGAAGGATTAGACTTGAAATTTTACCACACCTTTTGGAAATATCTCACTATAGGGTTCAATAAGATAAATAGGCTAACTAATAGGTTTCTAAAAATTCTCATTTTAAATGACTTTTGGTTTCTAGATAGTTGGAACAATTAATGATTAAGTGTTATAATTGTCATTAATAAAGTAATACACATCACTAAATAATAATAATTATAATAATTATTATTATAATAATAATAATAATAACAACAACAACAACAACAACAATAACAATAACAATAACAATAACAATAACAATAACAATAACAATAACAATAACAATAACATTAACAATAACAATAATAATAACAATAACAATAACAATAACAATAACAACAATAATAATAATATTACATGATTTAAACTAAGCATAAATAAATAATAAAATAAAATTTATTAAAACTTACTATTTGGTGGAAGGATGAACCCATTGGTTACAATGGTTTACTCCACTTATATATGATTTTACATGGTAAAATCATAAGTTAATTCAGCTTAACACATTCAAGCTCGTGTATTTGAAATTCTATGAAAAAATTGTCTGAGACGAAGTGAGATGGAGAAGTGTGATTATATTTGGTCTAAATTTATTTCTCAAATATATGAATAATATTTTTTGAGTTTTTTATCTTCATACTTGGTTTTTCCATGTAACTCTATGGTATAGTCATTTGAATGTCTTTGCATTCATTTTACATATCTAGATCCATATTAGATCATTTCAACATGGTGTTAGAGAAAGATTGATAGGTTTGGATTTTTAGAAAAGCTGCATAAATGTATTTTGGATTGTGGAGATCCATATCCAACAATTTATTAATTTAAAATCAACATTATATGGCCATTTTATGGTAGAGAAGAATAAAAAATTATTTGTAGCCCATGGATCATGTGTAATGGTATCTAAATATTTTGATCACTTCAACCAAAGTAAAAGCAACCAGCCATTCAAACCAATTAATAGATAAAGAAAATTCATCATGGGGTATCCTAATATGACATTTTATGTCATGTGTATGCTAAAAACTTTGTAATTTTTTTATACAACTTGCTTATATGCTTGATTTGGTGAATATTTAATTTAGGCCTACTAAAATGTTCCTACAAGCATTTAAACTCAATTTATGGCATATGTACATCCTCTTGGTTTTACAACTTTTCAATTTCAACTCTAGAAACACTTGCAACTTTTAAGTAGTCATTCTTTTATATGAAGGTGGTCATGTGAATAGTGTATATATATCTCTTTGCAGGTCCTAGAGACATTAGAATGGTCAATTTTATAATTTAAAGCTGATGTATACATTTTTTAAGAATTATATTGAAAATAGTTTGTACATTATTTGTTTTACAATACTTGTGACTTTTACTATAGTGCATTTTTTATGATTTTATCAATTATTTTACATATAATTAAATAATTATTATTTTATATAGTAAAATATTTATTATTATTATTATTATTATTATTATTATTATTTGTAAAAAGTTTAGAAATTAAAATTTTTAATAATATTTTAGAAATTAAACTATTTAATCATATTTCTAAACAATTTTAGTGTTGTTTTAGTATAAACACAGACTATTAAGTGTCAAAATTTGAAGGGAAGTTATGGACTCTCCTTATTTTTTTGATAAGTCACAAATGTTAAATGGTTTAAACTATAAAAATTTTAAAATCAATATTAAGGATTAATTTATGGCTCAAAAACTTTAAAAATTCTTTTCAGGACTAAAAAACCACTATTAAGGAGAAATGTGATGATCAAACTTACTAATGCATTTCAACTAAAATCACAAGAAGTGATGTCTATAATTTTGAGGAATATAAATTAGGAATTCATACTCCATATCCACAATCTGGAGTTACCCAATGATTCCTAGAAAACTCTTGAATTTGTGTATAAGGGTACTCATCTCTCAAAATTCATAGAACATATACTTGAACTGCTTACTACTCCTGTGAAAGGTGAAAAAAAATTAGTTACTTTTATGAAAAAGACAAAAAAAATAATAGTTATATGTATTCAATTACAATTTAATTCAAGATAATGTAATTTATTTCATTATTTAGTTAAGTATTTATGAAAAGTTTCACAATTTCATTTATATTCTGTATTAAAAATACCAAACAAAATAAGACACCCTTGACCTTACTACCCTGTCAACACTTATTATTTAATAAGAACAAATGATGTCAAATTTTGATTATAAAGAGAATTACATTTAGTCACTTCTCATGCCTAATAGTGTTCTTGAAAACACTATAAATAAGAAAAATCAAACAAAGCTTACCAATAGAAAAAAAGGAACAATAAATCTGGTAATAAGAATCATAAAGTCAAATTCAATGAAAATTAAAATCCATCTATTAAATTTAGACATAAAAGGGAAATATCATACAAAAAAAGAATATATATAACAATAAAACCTATAAAAATAAAAAAGGTAAGAAATTTTCTAATCATAATCAATGAAAAAATATAAACCAAAATCAAAACAAGTAGTAACAAAATTCTAACACTATTGCAATTTATACTACCTTATGTACTTCTAAAAAAATGAATGGATTTTAAATAGTGGTGAATCACATAACTTGACATGTTTATCAAATATTTTATCTAACACTAAATAAGTATTTATTTAGCTGATAATTCATTTATAGATGCTACTAGATAAAAAATAACTAAATTTACAAATGTGGTTATAAACGATGTTTTCTATGTTCTTAAACTTAAGAAAACTATTTTATCTTTTTCTCAGCTTAAAAATTATAACTTCATTTAAATATTATTAATGATAAATGCCCTGTTAGTAATAAGATTGGCTCTCTGATTGTTGAAAGAATTCAACATAATATTTATTATCAATTGTTTGCTTCTTCTACATGTTGTCTTTCATCACAAATTATAAATGAATCTCAATTTTGGTATGAAATATTAGTTCATGTTAATTTCACAATTTTTTATTATATGTCTCATCTATATCTTTTGGTTGGTCTTCTTGATATTTATTCTCATCATGAAAACTTGTGAGGGATGCTTACATTGTATGAAGCACACTAAACCCTTTCACAAATATCAGAATGTTACCTCTTTTCATTCTTTAGAGATTATTTATAGTGATAATATTTGAACTCTAAAATATTCTATTATTAATATTTAGTTATATACTATTATTTTCTTTGACAATACACTATGATGATCTAGTCACATTATATTAAAAAAAGCTAAAGTATTATCTAAATTCAATGAATATAAATATTTAGTTGAAAATTATCTTATCTTTTCTATTAAAATAGTAATAAATGATAATTATGGTGAATAAATTATTAAATAATTTAATTCATTTTGAATTAATTGTGGTATATGGAGAGAGTTAACAACTCCCTATCACCCACATTAAAATGAAACTGCTAAAACGAGAAACTAAACTATCCTTAAAATGGATAGAAAAATGTCGCATTATAAATATATTTTAAATTATTTTGAGCCACAACCATGAATATTATTGTGCACGTCCTAATAAATAAATGTGTATTTATACACCCTTATAAATGTGGTCTGATAAGAAAGTGAGTTTTTATCATGGGAGGGCATTTGGTAGTCCTGCTTTCATATTTATTCCTAAACCAAAAAAAAAAAACTTGATCCTACCTCATATTCTTTAAATATTTTAGGTTATGGAATAAAAACTAAATGATCAAGAGTTTATGATCTATCTAAAATATAGATTAATGAGAATAGGAATTTTCAAATCCTTGAGAACTACTTTTGTGAGCCTTCCATGGAACTCCCTCAAAATGCTTAATTTGATGAATCTAACTCTTCTAATACTCTTATGAATAAATCAATGTCTTAGAGAAATTTGATCCAATTTTGGATAATTTATATTCATAATGGGAACTTTAATTTATGCTTAGACTAAAATAGCTAAATGGGTTGAGTCCCTAATTTAATCATCTAATCTGAGAATATTAATAAACTAATTAGGAGTCAACACACCAATCATGATTTGATGACTTTGTAAGAAAGTAAATGTCAATGTTGTGAATAATCTATTCAAGATGATATATGGAAGGTTTTTATTCAATATTAATACACATCCCTAATTTAAAACCATAATTGGGACCTTATCCCACCTTCACTTAAGAAGCACATTGTTGGTTCTAAGTGGCTTTATAAAATCAAATATAAATTAATTGATAAAATTGACAAATTCAAAGCTAGATTATTTTTTTATGGTTTTACTAAAATAAATAGGATTGACTATGTTGAAACCTTCGCTATTGTATAAAAAATGAGTGCTTTTAGACTATTTATTTCCCTTATAGAGAAAAATGGTTAGATCATACACCAAATAGATGTCAAAAATACCTTCCTAAATGGTGATCTAGAATAATAAATCTACATGACTCAACCTAATTTTTTAACTAAACCTAAAAAATAACATTTTATTTGTAAGTTAAAGAAATATATTTATGGTTTAAAATAAGCTCCTCAAGCTTGGTTTCCTAAAATCACATATTTTTTTAAAGATTTAGGTTTTTCTAACTATTATTTTGATAATGATCTCTTCTGAGAGTTGAAAATAATAATTTTATATTAATTGTATTATATGTTTATATTATTATTTTTGATATTTTTTTTTTTTTTTAATATTAAATATAAAGACAAACTAAGTCAATCTTTTGAAATGATTGATCTAGGCATTATTCATCATTTTCTAGGGATGATTTTATTTTACGATAAAAAATAATTATTGTATCTTAATATCAGTATGCACATAACTTTCTTGTTAAGTTTAATATGATATATTATAATCCTACATATATCCCTACTGATTTTGGTGTGAAGCTTTTACTTCTATATTTTCTACACAATTAAATAATAAAAGTGTTATGAAAGCAGTTAAATAATTCATGTGGCTATGAAGGTTGTTAGAAGAACTCTATTTGGGTGTTTTTGATAGTACTTCCCTTCTTTGTGATCATCAAAGTTGTATAATTTCAGTGAAAAATCTAGTACAACACCAAATAACTAAGAATATTAAATTTCATGTACATTTTATCTGAGAGAAGGTCTTCAATAATTATATTTGTATCTATTTTTATCCTATGGATGAACAAGTGAAAAATATTTTTGAAAAAACACTTGGTGTTACCAATTCATAAAATTTTAGTGCAATGTTGGGCCTCTCAAATTATAAAAGCATTGTAATAAGTGACTTTATGTGATTTTTTATAAGCTTCACCATATGTGAGTTTATAGTTTACCCAATTCTTAAAATGATATCTTTTAATGGAGGTCCTTATGTTATAAAGGATCCACTATGCATAGTTGATTATTCATGAGAAACTATTAGATGTACTATCATGATTGTGCTAGCCTAAACTTACTCCAAGTCGTTTATGGATTATAATTTATTTAATTTAAAAAGGTGACATTGGCATATTGAATATTTTTAAAATTATTCAAATTTACATGCACCTTAAGCTCATAATAGATTGTGTATGGAGTATAATTCCATTTGTATAAAGTTGGATATGCCATGTATCCCCATTTAACACTTAGGGGGAGTGTTGGAAAAATTAATGATTAAGTGATATAAATTTCATTAATTAATTAATACACATAGATAAATAAATAAATAATCATATATTTTATTATTGACATTACGTGATTTAAATTATTCATAAATAAATAATAAAATATATGTTATTAAACTTACCATTGAGTCGGAGGTATATATATATGTATATATATGTACATACATACATGTATATATCTATATATATGTACATATATACATACATATATATACATATATACATACATATATATATATACACATATATATACATATATATATACACATATATATATATACATATATACAGATATATCTATGTATATATACATACATATATACATACATACATAAATACAT
>JARHVA010008700.1:320000-382500 GCA_037957365.1 Torreya grandis | reverse complement strand
CGCATCTCAATGAGTTGTATAATTGATAAGTTTTGAAAAATTTAGTGAAATAACATAGAATATGCACCTTTAATATGTGTAAGTTGGAATTTATGTGTCATAAATATTAAAAAAATTATTTTAAATCTATGTAAAATTGGTGCAATGCATTTGATTCTTACCCAAGTGTGTATCTGAGTCATGGAATTGAACTAGAGTTGTAAGCAAGTATAGAGGTCATGTCTTTATGAAATTCCAAAAATAATGCTTAGAGATACAGAGTATGTATTTAAGTGTGGAGGCCAAGTATTTATGACACATCACAAATGAAATTTATTGATACTGAGTAAGTGTGGAGATCATGCTTTTATGATATGGCCCCCACTAAAATCTAGAAATTATGAGAATATGGAGTTCATGCTTCTATGAAATTCCCCCACTAATATTTCTCCAATTTTTAGCTGAGGTGCCTATAATATATAAGGTGCCTTACCTGAAAATGACAAGTTAAATATAAAAAATGTGTATGAATCATGTAGAATATAGGGATAAAATGTGGAATTAGATATATAAATTAGGCTCACATTATCTTATCATCTCAAGTCCTAATATTCATGATATATATCATGACAATGTCTAGAGAGTAAAAGTACTATCTCAATGAACAACAAATTACACACATAATAACACTCAATGTAATATAAAGGAATGGTTCGTGGAGACATAATATAATGGATATGTTAAAATTACACACAATACAAGGGGATGACATATTTAAATGTATAATCCACATAAAATGACATACTAAAATTTCCAAATAAACTACAATGTCATATGGACAAATATATAAGGAACATATTAAAAATTTTCATAATAAAGATAATATAAATAAATGTAATACATTAAAGGAAGTGACAATGTGAATAAACAAATCATATACAACCAATATAATCATATTATACTATTTTATACATATATATGTTATAAAAATTATTTTGTAACACAAAATATCAAGTACACTATGAAATGTATGAGCATGGATATATACATGTGTAAGCATTAGGATATAATCTCAAACATGATAATGTGGAAATGATCATAAATGATATGTAACCTTTATAAATCATTATCAAAGAAGGAATATGTCCCCAATGTTTTATATGCCACATGCAAAGGAGAGGTCTAAAATCTAGAAGTTCATAGATCATGTGTCTGGGTATGCTTGTATCACACTAAAAGAATATATGAGACATTTGTATGTATGAATGAAATGATATTTTATCTACTAATATAAATAAAATAACATATATTTCAAGGAGATAATAAAATATATGAATATGGAATATTTTTGTATTTATAAAAGTTTTAAGGGAAAAGGCTCTCCTATGATCCCATCCAAAAATGGTCATAGGTAACTCTAAGAACTTTATATGGTATATTAAAATGGTGGTACTACCAAGGAGTATCAATATGTGTCATATTTAGATCTATATAATCTATGGTATCCTATATATGTTTAATAAGAGTCAATGGTCTTGAATAGTCAAAATAAGGAGTATGGGTTCTATTGTCACTTGAACTTACACCCCTTGAGGAGATAACAAGTCTCTCCTCATTCAAGTGGAATAATGAAACCACCTTAGGGCTATGGGTGACCCATGTTTTAGGTGGATATCTATATTAGGGCTAGTTCCCTTGATTTACCACTATAGATCAAACTTACTACTAATTTTTGGGGCATGAAAAGGGAGAAGGATAACTAAAAGAAAATATAATATAGGGGAGGTGATACACCAAATATATAGTCTACTCACACCACTTGAAATGCACTTAAAAACAAAGAGAATCCCACACATACACTTCATCCAATTCAACACTCCTCTTCTACATCAATGTTTCAAGCATAGGGTCTTGAAGAGAGCTTAGGCTAGGAGGACTTAGACAATAGATCTTATAAAAACACTAATTAATGAGATACTCACTAAATGTATAATACACATAAAATACTTCTTGCTGACATATAAAAGAGAGCTTTCAATTCACACAAGGTACTAGGAAGAGTAACATGTGAAGGTAAACAAAATACACTTGCACAAGACCAAAAACCAAAACATGCACTTAGTGAAATATTAAATGAGGTAAAATAAATTTAGTCTTAAATTCAAGGAAAAAAATTCAAATATTCACCATACATAGGAGGAGATATCCATACAACAACAAAAAAGACTAGAATTTATAGCAATTGTGACAGGAGAGAAAGAGAAAGTGAAGTTCAAGACTGACTAAGACACTTGTCAAGAAATAATAAGGAGTTAAAAAATTCATATAATCAGGTATGAGATATCTTCTACAATGAGAATATGGAAAACTATCTCCCAAGTCTTATAGCTCCTTCATATGTGGTGTAAATGCTCTTGTGCTTACATAAGAAACTATCTC
The DNA here is from genome assembly GCA_037957365.1 of Torreya grandis. Taxonomy (NCBI): domain Eukaryota; kingdom Viridiplantae; phylum Streptophyta; class Pinopsida; order Cupressales; family Taxaceae; genus Torreya; species Torreya grandis. The sequence goes on along the minus strand of JARHVA010008700.1, from coordinate 380,082 downwards.
CATGATTTGCCTTCACCAAACTACCTCATCAATAAATAAGGTTAGTTATAATGATTTATATAAATATGAGGGGTTACCAATAATCCCTCACATTAATTAGATTAGTCCCTAATCATTCCTATTCCTTTGACCATGAGAAAACATTCATGATAGTCACAAATAACTCCTCATGCACCTCTCACACTTGGCATTCAAAATCCTTCCAATTATACAATGTAATCCATACATAAGGAGTAATGAAACATGTAAATAGTTTCCAAGTCATCAATTTCATCAATCAATCCTTTAAAGTGCTCCCAATTAGATTTTCACCATTTTCACTAACTGTTCACTACTCATTCACTGTGACTAGTTGAGATCAGGAAGATGGTATGCAAACATAGGATATTAGATAGATAAATATATGAGCATGAAGAATTATAATGATTCATAATTTGTCTCCCAAAGGTGCTTTCGTATTTTTAATGTTCTTCGTGCCTACAAAACACATAAAAAAATCAAAATAAGTTATATTATACACTATTTGTATAGGTGTAATACAACTTAGCCACATGGGGAGGAGCCCTAGAGTTGTATTTGTCACATCCAATTAGTTTCATGTCCTTTTCCATTGCAATTGGATTCTTCAATTTCCTTCTTTCCCCAGTTGGTTCCTTAATGAGGATTTTTTAGGGTTTTGGATTGGTTTCAGGTCTTAACCTTTGTTCATGAAATTTTGATGTCCAAACCCTTTGAAAATATTTCTTAAAGAATATTAGGAACTATCTCTAGTATAACTAATCACCTCATCTTTCCATGTAAAGTTTTATGAGAGATACAAGCATCTTAAGTTGCCATTTGTGTCATTTTCCATGCATTCTACAAAGTCTGAGTGTACTTCAAGATAAAAATTGACTCATGGAGACCTCCCCTACATATTGAAGGCTTAAACACTTCTATACATATCCCATCGACATTATTACATCATCATAATAGCTCATAAAGAGATATAAATTAAGAAGACCCCCCTTTTTATACTAGGCCCATACCTTGCCCCATAAGTCCACCTACAACCTGAGACTCAAATGATATTATTCATGTTTTTATTTCATATAAAAGGTTTCAAAATACATAAAACCATATCATATACATGTTCCAAATTATTAGATAACATATCTAAGCCTAGAATTGTGAAAGGCTCTCATAGCTACTAGGCCTTAATTTTATCCATTAGGTTCATTATAAGCCTAGATGGTTTAGAGAAATAAAAATGATTTATTACATCCAAATAGTTTTATAGATGTGGATATAGGTGTTTAAAATATCCATCAACATTTTCTAAGGTCAAGATAATCTCTTGCCAATGTTTATTTTCTCTTATATAGTTGCATATCACTTAAGAATGTCATAGTCCTTATTATATTTCATACTAGTTTAAGACTAAGACACTCTTTTTTACCCTTACTTGTAGGGTATCATGGCCCTATACAGACTATAGATAATCATGAAATGAAAAAAAAATACACATAAACATTTTATTGTTAAATTAATATTAATTTTGAATCCTCATACTTATTTATTTAGTCCTTTCTTGGAGTTATGTTCAATATTATTCCTTTTAAGACATTACCTAGGACTGAGACAGTTATCTTTAAGCTCTTCCCTGTAGGTAAAGATATCTATGCTTAAGACCTTATGTATGATTATTTGAATTTAATTGAATTATTATGGTCATAGAAACAACTATTATACTTTTTACTCACCTTTAACTCTATAAGACGATGTCAAAACATCAATTGTTCACTCACCATCTGATACCCTTATTGTAGCTGCATCTTTTGACATTGTACAGACGACTAGGTAAGTTAGAGAGTGAAAATCACTTTCAATGATCCCTATAATTTTTCATATGATGATTGTGTTATATTTATTTTACCTAGATCATCTCACTTTCATATTATATATTGAGACCATTTTATTTCTTTAAAGAACTAGTTAGCTCATACAACTATAGAGATCACTAATGGATTTTACTATATTAGAGAGAATGTTTAGATCTCTAGACTACCTTTATAAAATTTAAATAATCCATTAAAACTTTGTAAAATTATTATAAATACCAAAAAATATAATTCAAATGAACAAGAAGTGACCAAAGGTCAATATGACACAGCTATAAAATCACTCTAAAAGAGCTAGGGGCTCTGTTTTGACAAAAAAGAGATTAGGGTCCTGAGCTTTAGTCTTATCATTTTTTAGGATATCCTTCATCCATAACGTGGAATTTCACCCTTATCAAAAATTTTACCATGTTATTCCACAATATCAAGTGAAATGAATAGTTCCTTATGTGTCTCAAAGTCACTAAATGGCTTCCATATTCACTGCTTAGGCCACATGAAGGTATGTATCTGACTGTGTGTAGATAGGGAGGATGGAATTGAGAAATAAAAGTTTGTTAAAAGGTTTATAATACCCCAAATTTATTTTTCAATATTCAAATGGATCACCTCTACCAATATAATTTTTAAATCATCTTCAAACACCCTCTTCCACATGGAAATCACCTACCTGAAGGTAGAAAAAGCAAACAAAGAAGGAAAATATGGAAAATGTGTAAAATTAGGTCTCATGGGAAAACCTATATCTTTTATTAGTCCTTTAAGGCTGATTTATATCATGGAAATATTGAAACCATTTTCTAAAAGTCATTCTTATAGTGATATTCTCCTATAGTGATGATTATAACAAAATTTCATGGCTGCCTAGCTAAGACAAGTCTAGAAGAGATTCCTTGAGTTCTTGAGACTTCCCAAAACCAAAAAAAGTAAAAAAATTATGGAGAGTTATTTTAAAACCTTGAGAAAAAATTGAAAATAACTAAAGAGTTAAAACAAATCAAAATATTCTTAAATAGGCTCAACTAGTGACCCCTCATGCATATGAGTGCATAAAAAGCTACCTAGCTTTTTAACAATGGTTCATAAAGGAGAAAAGATGAAACTAAAACTTCCTACCATGTATTTAAATATGAGTTAAATTCCTTTCAACCCCAAAGAGCATTGCTCCCAACTCTACCTGTACAACTTACACCAAGCATTCTAAATTGACCTTTCCTTTGTTGTAAAGGCAAAAAGGAAGTTTTTTTTTTTTTTAAATTTTATGATGAAATATACACACACTAGGCATGGTAATGTTTTTAGGGAGATGAAGAGACACATTACCATGTTTTTAGCTGAAGTTGGCCTTCCCAAGTCTATATAAGTGCTAAGAAGAGCCTCTTGTCAAGGAAAAACTACGTCTTTCTACATAAAACTACTTCTTGAACTAAACTTGACTACTTTTTAACATCTTCTGACCTCCTTCACGTTATAAAATTTCTTGGTGACAAATATACCTTTTTGACAAACTGTACAAGTCATTAAATGAGCTAAAAAAGTGACTAAAAGGACTTTTTACACATAAGACATAGTAAAGGACCAAGTTATGACTTAGGAACAATTTTAAACATTTAAATGACCACATTGGGACATTTTAAAGATAATTGTTACCTTTTACCATGTTTGACCAAAGTTGACTTTAGTTGACTAGACAAGCACAATGAAGATGGACTTAGACCAAGGCTAGAGCAAGGATAAGTGAGATATTTAGACACACATGAGACCCTATAAGACATATGGGAGCTTTTTAAAAGTTTTAAAATGTAGGACTTGAACCAATTTGACTAAAAATCAAATTTGGTCAACACTTTAGCAATTCCTAGGGGTAACACGCTTGCTTATGTTAAAGACCAGTAGCCTTATCCCATCCATTAGGAAAAGGGAGTCAAATGTACTCTAAAATAGTAGTATTAGACCTCAACTTGACCAATAAGACAACTGATTGACCTAAAAACACACAAAAGCAAAAATACCACACAATAAGACCAATCAAACACACAAAGCAAAGGCATACTTGTGCTACCAAGCACTTAGGGAAAACAAGACACAATAATAAGAGAATTAATTATGTACATATAACCAAACAAACCTCCCTTCCTAGATCAAAAGTAAATTACCTCGAATCTCCTTCCTCACTAGATGAATGGGGGTGCCAAGCATGTTTCCTTTTAGATGTGGTTCTAGATGACTCATGCTTCTCTCATGCTTCTTTTCTTGGCATGTCCATTTATGGAGTCATATCAAACAGGCCTCCAATGTAGATAAATTCTTCATGACCTTGGAAACATGATTCATATTGCTTTCCCTTTGTCTCATCATAACAAATTTACATCTCTATGCGTGGGACATCTTGTTGAAACTCTATAACTTCTTGAAATGCCTCATTATCTTTCTCATTTATTAAAACCTCTTCAAATCCTTCAATAAGTGTTGTATCATGGCATTCAAGAGGTGCTTCTTGTTAAAACTCCCTCTTGGTGTTTGTAGGAGTAAATTTAGATGTGGTTTTAGGATCAATCTTCAAGTCATCTTCAAAAGACTCATAATCATCATAAATTGCTCTATCATGGTTTCAAATCTCTTGGTAATGATGCCTCTAAACACATACATTCTCTTCAACATATATTTTTTTTAAATTATTATGAGTTTTATTTTCTCACAATCCTCATATTCCTTAAACAATTTCAAATATGTGTGCCACATGTCTTCCTCTTGAAACATAACATCTTGCTGACCATGTCTCATACCCAGCTCCAAAGGAATTATATGCTCATTGGGGATTTCAAATTCATTGAAAATGTCCTCAAATTTATGCCAAAATTCATCATCCTCTTTTTGGTCAGCATCATGAAGGTGGAAAAAAGAGAAACTTCTTCTGCTTTGGAATCCAAAAGAACCTCTTTCAAAGCTTCTTCTTCAACACAAGGAATGCCATCTTCAATATTTTCATAATCTATTCTTTCTTCACAAGAAGTCAGCTCCACTTCCTCCGCAATCTAATATACACTTTCCATTCCCTTCTCCCTCTTAGTGGTGTCAATTCTAGGCATCTAAAAACTAGGAACTTCACCCCAAGAAGGATTCCAAGGAGAAAAGTTTTCCTCACCATTAGAAGGGAAAAATGGATTAGTTATAAGAGATGGAAAGATGGTTTCAATGGATTCATTAGCTTTAATATCCCCTTGAATATATGAGATATTGTTAATTTTGAGTCCCAATTCTCCAATTATTTTGGAAAGGCTTTCTTGAAATAGCTTTTCTTAGGAAGAAATAGGATATTCATTAGGAAAGGAAGTAGGACGAAGTTGAGATGAAGGGAAAAAGTATGTTTGAGTAAGGGTGGGAGGGATTTGAGTAGGTTTAGTCTTTTTTCACTTCCAACTTCTCCACTTAGACATCATTTTCTTTCTTTTTACAAGCTGCCACTACTTCCTTCCGTCTTGGGAAACTAGACTCAGAAGATTCTTCATGAGGATGAGATGTAAGTGAAGGAATGACACACTTAGAGACCTCTTTTTCTACTTTCATGATGGATTGATTTAGATGTTGGTTTGACAACTCAATATACTTGTCAATATGAGCCTCTAACATCAAAAATTTTCTCCAATAGTGGTATCCCTCTTTATTTGGCTACTCTCATGGATATACCTATAAAAAGGAAAAGTTTGGGGAATGCATGATGGACATGGGTAATTTTGAAGCATGGTTGGATTAGTATTTTGAAAAGGAAAATTTGACACACCTAAAGGCTAATGTGGGGTGTATTGAAGCTACCAAAACTAAGATGGTTCATGAGCTTTCAACCTCTCTTCTAGGTGGAAAATTAGACCATAAACATCAACCATTTCACCCATAAGGCCTTACCAATTAGCTATCTCTCTATAGTCATCCATTCTCTCTTGACTAGTTATAAATCATCCATCACACTCTTGACACAATCACTAGGGTTAACTTGACCACAACCATTTCTAGTGTCAAGGTCTAACATATAGTCCTTATATACAATGAAAGTCTTCTTGAAACTTGTAATGGACTGGTTTGGGGAAGAACTAGGTGGACTAGGTGAATTAAAACCTTGATAGGGCTGCTTATAATATTGATACAAATCATATTAGGGTTGAATATGGTGATATTAGGATTGATAAGACTGACCAAGGACTTGTTTATATTGAGAGGAAATAGGCAACGATGGATATGTCTCCCCAAATTATGTTAGAACAAAGTCAACATAGAAATAATCCATAAAAATTTAATGATAATTTTACATAAAAAGAAAAAAACTCAAATAGAGTACTTGGACTAATTAACTAGTATATTTGTGCTTGCAGTCACCATTGGTACTTAGTGAAAATACCTCTAAAGGTTGATAACTTGAGGAAAACACCAAAACTTGTTAAGGAATGGACTTTTTAGTCCCATCAAGCATGCTCAAAAACTATTGTCACTTGAAATTACACCCCTTAAGGAGATTACAAGTCTCTCCTCACGAAAGTGGCATAATGGAACCACTTCAGGACTATGGGTGACCCAAGTTTGAGGTGGATATCTAGATTAGGGGCATTTCCCTTGATATACCACTATAGATCAAACCTAATAATAAATTTTGGGAGGTGAAAAGGGAGAAGGATTACTAAAACAAATATAATTTAATGGAGGTGATACACCACATAAATGGTCTACTCACACTACTTACAATGCACTTGAAACCAAAGAGAATCCCACACATACACTTCATCCAATTCAACACTTCTCTTCTACATCAATGTTTCAATCATGGGGTCTTGAAGAGAGATTATGCTAGGAGGACATAGATAATATGTATTCTATAAACACTCATGAATGAGCTACTAACTATACCTAAAATCAAAATTAGACACTTATTGTTGATATATAGAAGATATTTTTCAATTCACAAGAGGCAATAGGAAGAGTAACATGTGAAGGTAAGCAAAAAACACTTACACAAGACCAACAACTAGAACATGCACTTAGTGAAATATTTAATGAGGTAAAAAGTCATTCTTCATTAATTCAAGGAAAAAATTTGGTAGGCATTTAGTATACCGAGGTGAAGAAATCTATATGACAACCAAAAAGGCTAGAATTTATAGGAAGTGTGACATGAGAGAGATAAAATGAAGTTCAAGAATGACTACGACACTTTTCAAGTAATAAGGATTTATAATATTCATAAAATTAGGCATGAGATAGGTCCTATAAGTGGAATATGGAAAATTGTCTCCCAAGTCTTCTAACTACTCCATTTATGGCATAGATGATGTTGTGCTTGTATAAGACATTGTTTCCATGATTTGCCTTCACAAATATACCTCATCACTAAATAAGGTCAAGTATAATGATTAATAAAAAGGGGAGGGGTTACCATAAATTCCTCACATTCATTATATTATTACTTAATAATTTTTATTCCTTTGACCATGACCATTCATTCATGACAGTCACAAATAACTCCCTTTCATGCACCTCTCACACTTGGAATTCAAAATATTTCCAATTTTACAATTTTATCTATTCATGAGGAATGACACATTTTATGAATTTCCAACTCATTATGTTCATCAATCAAGCCATAAAGGCTTCCTAATTAGAGTTTAACCATTTTCACTAAGTGTTCGTTGCTCATTCACTATGACTGGCTAAGATGAAGAAGATGGTAGGAATACTTTGGATATTTGATACCTAAATATATGAACTTGAGTAATTATAACAAGTCATAATCTCTCTCTTAAATGTGGTTTCATCTTTTGAAAGCTCTTCATTCCTATAAATCACATAAAACTATCAAAATAAGACCTATTGTATACCATCCATATAATTGTAGTATAACTAAGTCATATTGGGAGGATCCTTGGAGAGTTCTCTATCACTTCTAATAAGTTTCATTTCCTTTACATTAAATTTGGATGTTTCAATTACCTTCTTTCCCCAATCAGGTCATTAATGAGGAATTTTTAGGGTTTCAGAGTGGTTTCAAGTCTTAACCTTTGTTTTTGAATGTTTGACATCCAACCCATTTAAAAATATTTCTTAGACCATCCTAGGAATTTTATATATCATAAATAATCACCTCAACTTTCCATGTAAAGTGTCATGAGAGATACAAACATCTTAAGTTACCATTCATGTCCTTTTCCATGCATTCTACAAGGTCTAAGTGCACTTCAAGCCAAAAATGGATTCTTGGAGACCTCCCCTACATATTTAAAGATTAAAAACTTCTATAAATATCCCATATAAATTCTTTTATCATCATAATATATCACCAAGAGATAGAAATGAAGACCCCCATTTTGATACTAGGCCCATACCTTGCTCCACAAGTCTACCTGCAACCTACGACTCAAATGATATTATTCATATTTTTCCTACATACAAAGGGTTAAAACATATATAAAACCATATCTATAAATTTTCAAAATTTTAAGATAGCCTATCTAAGGCTATAAATGTGAAAGGCTCTCAAAATGGCTACTAGGCCTTAATTTTGTCCATTAGGTTAACTGTAACCCTAGATGGTTTAGAGCACTTCAATTGATTTATTCCATATAAACAAGGTTTTAAATATGGTTATAGGTGTGTAACAACTCCACAAACCTTTTCTAAGGTCAATACAATCTCTGGCCAATGTTTATATTCTCTTTTAGTAAAAAACAAGGTTTTGTGCAAGGAGAAAGTGCCTTACCTCTAAGACAAAATAGAGGAATGTTTACCTATTTAATTTTAAAAAAAATTATTTTAGGGGATTATCCTAATAATAATCATGTATTTTACCCATTTTATTCTATTTAATCCAAGGGTAGAGCCTCTAACTTACTTAATTTCTGAGGTAGACTTTTCCTAGGTACACTATCTACAAGGTTTTGAAACATTGATTGTGTTTTGCATCTTGAATTCCAATTTTTACATGAGTTTAAAAGTAAAAATTATTTAAATATTTGTATATACATTTTATAGTGTCTATTATTCCCATTAAACACCTTTATCACTTAAGGACCTTACATGCTCTTTGGATTTCTAAGACTGGGTTCACAAAATCCTAACTAAGACATCTTGACAGACCCATGTAGGTGTCTATTGGTATTTGATGATATAAAAAAATATGTATAGAATATAAATTAAATTATTTATGTTTCCATTTATATATTCTCACTATCATCCCATATTAAAACTTGAAGCATCATTCTAGCATTGTCCTTTTTTAGTCATTATTTCCCTAACTAATACACTATACCTCTACCCCTACTTCTAGGTTAGTTTATCCTATCTAGAGTTTATGAAGATAACATCATGTTAATATACCCCATTAAAACCTTATAATGTCATAAAATTCTTTATCTTGTGGCATCTCACTTAATAATGTCATATTTCTTATTATATTTCATACTAGTTCAAGACTGAGACACTCTTTTTTGACCCCTGCTTGAAGGGTATCATGGACCTGTACAAAATATAGATAATCATGGAATTGAAAAAAATAAACATCAACCATTTTTTGTTTCCTTAATATTAATTTCACCTCCTCATACTTATTAAGTCATTCCATTCTTGGATTTATGTTCAATATTATTCTTTTTAGGTCACTGCCTGGGACTGAGACAATTGTCTTTAAGTTCTTGACTATAGGTGAAGATATCTATGATTAAGACCTTAATTATGATTATTTTAATTTCCTTGAAGTATTACAGTCACAAAAATATATGTTATACCTTTTTCTCACCTTGAATTCTCAAATATAATGTCAAACATCAATTGTAGACTCATTATCTGAGACCACTACTGTAGGTGCATCTTTTGACATTGTATGAACTACTAGGTAAGTTAGATAGTGAAAATCACTTTCAATACTCCCTATAATTGTTTTATATGATTATTATATTATATTTTAGTTTAACTATATCATATAACTTTACTATTATATATTGATACAATTTTATTTCTTTAAAGAACCAGTTAGCTCATACAACTATAGAGATCACTGATGGATTTTAGTGTATTGGAGAGTCCTTTTAAACCTTTAGAATACATTTCTCCAATTTAATTAATTCTTTAAGTATTTTTACACTCAGTATCCATGAAAAATAATATAATGAAAATAAAATTAAAGTGACTAAAAATCAATATGACACTACTACAAAATCATTCTAAAAGAGTTAGGGGCTCTGTTTTGACAAAAAAGAGATCAAGCTCCTGAGCTTTAGTATTATCATTTTTGAAGATATAATTCATCATTTACTTTGAAATTCAGCCTTATAAACATTTTCCCATGTTATTCCACAATATAAAGGTAAATTAATATTTCCTTAAGTGTCTCAAAGTCACTAAATGACTTCCATATTTTCTAGCTCAAGCCATCTAAAGGAATGTATCTGACTATGTGTAGACATGGAGGATGTAATTGAGTAAGAAAATTTTGTTAAAATACTTATAATACCATAGATATATTTTTTAAATCCTTAAATGGATTACTTCCACCAAGATAATTTTGAAATCAACTTCAAACACCTTACTCCACATGGAAATCACCTGCCTGAAGGTGGAAAAAGCAAAGAAAGAAGGAAAATGTGGATAATGTGTAAAAGTAGGCCTCATGGGCAAACCTATCTCTTTTATCAATATTTAAAGGATTATTTATATCATTTTAATATTTAAAACATTTTATAAAACTCATTATCAACATGATATTCTCCTATATTGAAGCTCGTAATGCACTTTCATGGCTACCTAGCTGAGACAAGTCTGAAAGAGATTTCTTGAGTTCCTAAGACTTACCAAAAATATAAATAATGAAAAAAATATGGATAGGTATTTTAAAACTTTTAAAAATACTTTAAAATAACCAAAAATTCAATACAAAGCAAAATATTCTAAAACAAGGTCAAATAGTGACTCATCATGGATGTGAGTGCATAAAAAGTTGCCTGGCTTCTTAGCAATGGTTCATAAAGGAAACATCATGAAAATAAAACTTATTTCTATGTATTTTAATATTACTTATATTATTTTTAACCCCCAATATAATTCCTCCCAACTGCACCTATATAGTTTACACCAATAATTCCAAATTGACCTTTCTTGGCTTGCAAAGGCAAAAAGGAAGAAACATAAGTAAAAAATAATAAAATAAATAATTAATGAAGATCAGATTCATCATCCAATTCAAAATTTTAATAGAATATATTTGAAGTAAAATAGGTATTGTGTAAGTATAAGTTCCAATAATCCCATCTAATGGGTGCCCATAATGTGATGGAAGATGACGTACATGTTATGACATTTTCACTTCTAGACTTTTCTTAGAATGATCTTGTAAATGATTTTTAAATATTTTACGATTATGAAGATCACCATGTTTTTAGCCTAAATATTATTTAGGACTAATGAAGTTAATTTTTTTTAATCGATAAGGACTTGGATATTATGTTTGAAGGTATAACATCTATTCATATAATTCATAGGGCCTTGGTGATAGTAATAATATGCATTAACATCATATCCTTTGGGTACATGTGGATTCATATCAACCTATTTGGGAGGAGGGAGAGATATGATATTACTCTCCATAGTATTCTAAAGTAAAGAATATTGACACTCATATAATCATGTAATTTTTCTCTTAGGAACATTTGATAAGATTGAGTCAATTAAGTTGTTATGACACTGTGCTAAACATTATGGTTGTTTCCTTTTTAGTTATTGTAGATTTCACCTTGTATCTTGGTTTCATATGAACATTTGTATTGTATGTATTTAGTGTGTTTTATAAATACTTAAGCTTGTTCAATGAAATAACTTTCATTCCATGATACCTAAAAATATGCCATAAGTCATCAGAATATTTTAACTATTTTTAAATAATGGACTCATGTAATGGCAAAATAAATCTTTGTTTGAATATGTCTTTAAGTTCTTTATTTTCCACTGGATTTTCCATTTTTTCCAACAATATTTTTTAATCTTAAACCATATTCATTGAGAAGTTCATTGGTTCCCTGCTAGATATTTCTAATATGATCATATGACATCTTTTCAATGATGTTGATTGATAAATTTACTAGGAACTGATCATCTAGAGGGTTTGAATTCTCTCTATGATTAAAGTCTTAAATTATATAACTATCATAAATCATAGTATTTTAGTCTCATTAGAAATAATTTGGTAAAATATTCTTATAATAAAATGCATAATCAAGACATGAAACATACAAATATTGGATATGTTGTTCAAGATCACCCTTTACATCTTAAAATGTGAACTTGGGTGCAAATAAACTAGTTTCAAAAAGGGTGAAAATATGTTTTAGGTGCAAGAGGATAATGTAACACATATTGTGAATCAATAACATAGGGTGACTTCATATAATTTTGATCAATTTTAGTAACCTTAACTTGCAGTTTTTTTATAGTTTGTACAAGATATTGCACATTTTGATTACTAAGGTTTGTATTTTGAGAAGTCATGGAAGGGCATATACCCATGGTTTGAGTTATTATAGGCATTGAAAGTAATAATTGAGATAAAGTGGTAATGGTTACCATAGAGGAGGTAGCAATAGTAGGATTTTTTTTAACAAACAATGGTGTGAACATATACCCCATGCCACCATTATATGTAAAAATTGATGATGTGCTCAAAGGAAAGGAAGTAAGAATACGAGGGTGTCCCCTTTTTCTAATAGCATGATCAATAGATGCACCTAGTTTTTCATTAATGCTTTTTATTATTTTAGTTTCCAATATGGTTTTGAGCATCTCATCAATATAATCAACATTTTGATGGATATGATCTCAAAATAAGGAAATAGATTTACCTTTATCTTGATCTATTTATTCATGTTCATTATTTTCATCAGATTCAATGTTTTCATGATCATATACATCTTATATAATAACTATTCAATATTTTGTTTAGTTTCATTATTTGTACTTTAATTATACATAAGATTTTATACTTTATTGGTTTGAACCATCATATGTGGAGAAAGAGGAAGATACAAGTGTTAAATAGAAACACCACCTATTATAGGCTTACACTTAGTTTTCATGTAGATAATACAATAGATCTAGGAAAAAATATCAAGGAGAAACTGTAGGAGGCTCAATACCCTAGGGTAAGATAGGGTTTTTATAAAGAGGAACATAGGTTAGGTTCACCAAAAGTTTAACCCTAAATTAAAAAAATGGTGGGGTATCACATTTAAAATATATAAATAATTCAAGCATAATGGTGGTAAACAAATCTATTGTAGACCAATTAATTACAAACACATATAAATGAATATTCCTAATTATAATACAAAGATATGGTAAATATAAAATGTACTTGTTTATAAATATGTTAAATTGATTTAAATATTAAAGAGAAATGATACTTAGGTAGGATTAGTTTACACATGTAGATCTATACTAGAAATAGGTGTTAAGTATGTATGATTAGTATTATGGATCAGTCATCAAATTTTGTAAATTATACTTATGTAGCCATGGACACTATGTTGGATTTTTACACTATTTTTGAGGCTAGTGTCTAATTATGATGCAAGTGTCTAGTATTGTATACACTCTAAATTGGTCAAGTAACTACACATATCTTGTCTTTTCATAGTCCTTTTATAGGAGACTTCAAATGGAGAATGTGATCCTTTTTCATATTTATCTTTGTCTTTCATTTTACTCATATTAGTAATGTTTCATACTTAAGTCACCTTTTCTATTATTCCCAATCATTTGTAGTCTTTGGTAACTTCCTTCCACCTCAGCCAGGTTAGATCTCCCATGCTCATTCCATCCCCCTATGTCCCAAGGTTGTAGGATAGGAGCACTAGGATTGGACTAAAGTAATAGACCCTAAGGCGTCCATTTCTAAAACTCCTATCCAAGGTCATATTGAAACCAATGGTTAGTTTCCCTTGTTTAATGAGTCCTACCCTCTTTCTTAACTTCATCCTTAAGTTTAATAATATCAACCAAATATGAATAAAACTCCCAAATTCAAAATAATTAGTCTCCTATTTAGAGGAATTCACAAGGCATTTTATATCTAGCACTTACTACTTTCACACATTACATAATTAAAATCAGTCAATAGTATAGTTCAACATTCTACATCACACATAGACTTGCATGGTTGATCAAAGAAGGACCTAGGAAAAAGTTCATTCTTCCATCTACTATATGCATTGATTATGTACATTCCCTAAGGGATAACTACATTTGATCTGAGACCCTATCTTGATGGTTACTATAGGTAGTGATTAAGAAAGTAGGGGTTCTAGATCACGCAATCATACTTCCCCTAAACTAGTTTCCCCCCTTATGTTTTTGTTGTTTTTATTTGTTTCATGTGTGTGTATAGACCCAAGGTTTGGATATTGAAATGGAACTACAATGATCTCTATCAAATTCACCCTTTGAAATTCCATACATAGGCTCACATTGAGATAGAGAACAAAACCCAAAAAGCTTAGGTCTTGAAGAAAACAATAGCAGAAAAAGACTATAATGCCAGACACTAGGGTGTCTTATTTCTTTGCACCTATCCTTTCATGAAACAAAATCTATATCTAGATTCATAACACTATCCTAGTTTTATGCAACAAATTTTAACCCTTGAATCATCTGTTTCATCTTATTTTTCTAGATAAGTTTATTTCTTCCTATATATAATTAATTTGATTAAATTAGTAAATATCTATCTTTTAATATATTTGATTGAATTTTCCCCCTTACTATAGACCCTTTATTGTTTAGGAATTAGACCCTAGTTTCCAAAAAATAATAAAACATTTGGTGAACTTGACCTACTTCAAACAAATCTAAAACTCTAGGTACCCTAAGGGGCTTTCCTTCATATTTTGTGTAAAATTTTGACTTTAAAATTTTGATTTTTGTATAAAATTTTTCACATTAATTTCATTCAAATATTGATTTATAATTTAAATTATTTTCATAATTTTCAAAAATTCTAAAACCCTAGCCCAAAAATCTAGATTTACAAACTATGTCCTCAAACCATAAGTCTCCCTCCCTTACAATTTTTAGAAAACTATTTTGGAATATTTACAAATTGTTTGGAGTGTCAAAAATATTTTTAAAATCTCAATATTAGTAGTTATTTTGTGTAAAAATTAAATTTATAATTTTTATATAATTTTTTGTGCATTTATCCTATTCAAAATTATTTCTAGAATTTAAATTACTGTCACAATTTTTAAAAATTCTAAAACCCTAGCCCAAAACGCTAGATTTCAAAACTAGGTCCTCAAACCCCAAGCCTTCATCCCTTACAATTTTTAGAAAAATATTTTGAATATTTTGAAAATTGTTTTAATTATCAAAAATATTTTCAAAATCTCTATGTTAGTAGTTTTTTTTTTTTTTTTTTTTTAAATTTCTTAATAGAATTTTTACATATTCTCTTTGGTGAAATAAATAAACTGTCCACTAAGGAACTTCTTCCCTCTCATCCCATAGATCAATTTCTAATTTTTTCTCATAATTATGACAATGAATGGACAAATTTGCAAAATTCCACATTAGCTAAAGATGTGGAAAATGATTTCATTAACAATGAAGATAATTACTATTATTATAATGAGGAATATGATGATAGATGTGAAAGTGATAGTGAATAAAAAGTAGATGCATCTTCTTCTCTCAAACCTATCTCTTTATTACTTCTTCTAAAGAAAATAATTTTGAAAAATGGGAAAGGTACTTTCCACCTCATTCTCCTATGCACAATGCACCAAATGAACAAATTAGTCATGCAATTCCAAGTGAACCTATTATTAGTGATAATTTACTTTCATGTGAACCTAATATCTTTCTCTCTTTTGTTACTTATATGTTCAAAATTCAACAATATAAACATAATAGAATCAAATTACCAATGCATAATTCAAATGATACATCTCATGCTCTCAACTCTACTTTATCAAAATAATATCTACATGATAACTCTCTTACTCTTACTTCTCATACTGAAAATGAAAATAATGCATACACTTCATCCATGGATAACATAGATGCACATAATATTCCAAATTCACATGATAATGTCTTTCATATTAGAAAAGAATCTAATTCTTCTCTTACATGTCTCCCTAGTGACAATAAAAGTGATAATGAGTATGATATTGAACATGCAAATTCATATGAAAATGACAGTGATTATGAACAATTTTTTGTCTATTATAATGTATGGAATAATGATGATTCTTATGTACATAGTGAAGAAGAAAATTCATTGCATGTTTATAGCTCTTCCCTTTCTCTCCCTCTCAAACATAGTGTACTACCAAATGATATTTCTATTTCTACACATGATTCTATTTAAAATAATGTGCATGATAATGATAAAATGACATCCTCTACTCAATTATAATGTGATTCACTAAAACATAAAGATATCAATGAATCTTCCAAGCTGCCCCTACTATAGTAGCACTTGTTTCTCACTCTTCACCTAAAGAGAACGGTAGCTCACATCCCTCCACTAAATTCCAAGTTACTATTCCTTGAAAGGTTTAAGTGAGCCCACCCCCTCTTTATGATATAATTACTTAGTGTAGCATTCCCATGGCTAAAATTAATGATCAAATTCAATGATTAAATGAAACACTTCAAGATGTTAATATACCATCCCAAGAGATTATTTCTTTGATACATGTAGTTTGTGAATTACAACACCAAGTACATTTCCTTACCTTGGAAAATAAGGCTTATAAGTCTTGGATGGATGACAATGATATACATGGTAACCCTCTTCTGAAGATATTTGTAAAAGCTTCATTGCCTAAGAATTTATAAACACCATCATTCCCTAACTTTGATGGAACTAGAGATCCATTCATATACCTTCAAGCCTTTCGTAAGGCTTTGTTATCTCATGCAAGTCCTTTGATTCTACTAAAGCTTTTACAATGGAATGTAATGGGGGAAGCTTAGAATTAGTTCTTTCAACTACTCACTATTAGCTCTTTCCACACATATGATGAATTATAATAGGCATTTCTCAGACATTACATAGCAAACATGGGTCCTTATATTACATATGAGAAACATGCCAGATTGTATCAGAATACTTCAGAGTTAGGTATTGATTATATCTTATGATTTAAGACTCACATGTTAAGATTAGTCTATAAACCAATGAATTTAGAGATTAAAATATCTTTATTAAGGGACTTTTCCAACCCCTCCTTGAGCATCTATTATATCATATATAGTCCTCTTTCAAGCACTTATGCTATACAGTTCTAGCTTTGGAAAGGAAATTGGGATTGATTGAGGTAGATTCAATTGATCAAATTACTCTAGATTTCATATTAGTACCTACATCTATAGCTCCTAGCACACAACATCCACTATGCCCTAGGAAAAATAAGATACCACAACTATAAAATCAACTAGTTAAGAACAAAGAGCTAGTTTTTAGATCACAACTAATAGTATGCACTATAGAGAATAGAAAAAGGCACCACTATAGTTTGATTCAGAAAAAGATAGACCATGTATTATATTATCAAAAGTACTTGATAGGAGGTTAATCACATTACCTTATACTCATTTATGATATCCTCATATCCTACAGAAACAACCACATCAACCCTTTTGTAACTATCATTGTATCTATGGGCACAAAGATAATGATTGTTATGGGCTCAAAGATTGCATCAATAGATGTGTTGATAATGGTATTATATCATTCACATAGTGGGCATCGAGTTCTCCTCCGTAAAGGAATATTATACCTAATTCCTACATAGCTAATTCATCCCAGGACATTCCTTTACATGAATCATCAATCACTCATCATGAGAGTAATGTGGGTTCTAGAACATAGCCTCATAGGAAATCTCCTATTCCACCTACTCAAAAGGTTTGTAAACCAGTACAGTGAGAGAAGCCTATATATAGTAGTGTAGTGTGAGGAGTACATAATGTAGTTCCATATACATATCCATCATAGTCATATGTACCATAATAGAGTACCATTATAGAGAGATATTCACTATGACTAGATTTTTAGGATCCTATCTCATGTATCAACTCATTATGGTTAAGATTAAATGAAACCACATCAAAAATTATTTCTCTAGAGAGATATTCATTATGGCCAAATTTTTAGTGACCTATTTCACATAGAAACCCACTATGATTGAGATTAGATGAGCCCCCATCATAGGTTTTAGCTCCATATAAATATATTGATCAATCATATGCATCATAATAGATGCCACATGTTGTTATTTCATGTATAAATCCACTACAATTATGGATAGATGAGCTTTCTTCGCAACAAATCATTTCAATTACACATCCAATGAGGTTACATTTTGTAGAGTCTCCATGTATAGTTACAATTAGTGAATTGCAGATAGTATAAGATACATAGCATATTCCTACATAGCATGAACAATATGAGCATTTGTTTAGTTGGATATCAGGGTTCAAATTGTGATCCAACACACATTCATACTAGTATCAGTTCATAGATTCACTTGGTAGGGAAATGATCAAGCCAAAGGGTTAGTCTTTATGTTCTTAACCCACCTACTTAGAGGGATTGGACACATAGTCCAAATATTGATTAACATATGCAAGATTACATAGCTTCACTTAATGGGCAATGATGGAGCCAAAGGGCCAACCTTTGTATTCTTGAGCCACTCTTTGGGAATTGAACATAAAATTCTCTTACATCCCTTCCTACTAACAAATAACATTCCTAGTTCCAAATAGCCATCCCCAGCCAAACTAAATTATCCAACTCTGGACCTTACTAATATCTTATTTTTTTAATCCATTCTTAAACCAATTCACTTTACCTAATCAATTTACAAATCAAAAATCAAATAAAGTTCTTTACTTATATTTTATTAGAAGTCAAACCTAAAAATCACCCTTGAACATATCTTGAACAATCAAATCACATCACAAATGAAATTTTACCAAAAGATATATAACATTGAAATCAATAACAAATCAACTATTTCTAATCAACCATTTATAATAAATATAAAAATATATTTCAAATTCCATAACACATTATGCATGAGTCAAAATCAAAATAATATCCATATATATAACAATATTTTTAAAGCATATACATCATATCAAGTTACAATAAATCATGAATGGTCATCATGCCCTCATTCTCAGTCTCACTCTCCCCACTAGTACTAGTCCCATATTCCACTATTGTACTTGATGGACCTACACCTCCTTAACCTCCCGAATGCCTCTTATGATGACTCTCTCACTATAGTAGCCAACCATGTTCCTCACATAATTCCACATACCATATCCAAAGCTCAATATGCTCATATATAATACTCATGCTCACTGATCCATAATCAAGTGGAGTCATCCTATGCCTATCTAACTCAGCCCTTAGCTTATCTCTCTCTCCCAGTAACCTAACATATGTAGCTATTTCTATAATATTTGTATGAAATAAATGAGAATAAACACCATCTATCACTATCACTTACTTTATCAAACCCTCCTTCATCGCATCATCAAGAATATGTTATCTAAGCTCTTAGAGTGTCAACTCAATTATGGTCTCCCAAAACCCATCATATCCACTTCCTAACCTAGATTGTGCTTCATCTCGCACACCTCCCACTCCACCTACACATAAACTACAACACTACATTACATATAAAATTTCAAATTAAACTAAAGCCCAAATTTATATACAATTAAAATATAATCATGGTTTATCTCCCATCATTTAGATTAGTATAAGATCCTCATATTTAGGAGCATCCCCTCCATCAATAGGATATAATGAAGTCCACTGATGCCTAGCCCACCATGTGGTATATGACTCTATACATCCAACATCATCTTAATTAGGTATATCTATACTTGTGTCATATGCATCCAAAGGTAATGGTTCTAACTTAGCCTCATTAGGCTTCACATGATCCCCTACCCTTACTAGTGTCCATGCACTCCTCACCCATACCAATGTTGTAGGGGTTACATCTTATGGTACCCAAAACTATCTAGTCATGCACTCATACTAAAATTCCTTATACACTCCAACCCAATGATCATGTAACCAAAACTTGACCCTCATATACCACAATTTCACTCTATTCTCAACCCACCCTGGAAATCCTCTATAGGTCCTTCATATGATATCATGAGCCACTAATCTATCTAAAAATTGTCTATAGTGATCTATCACAAGAGACTGGATAGCCAATGTACTCATCCATCACTCCCCAAATGGCCACAGATGTGCCCACTCTAGCCTAGGTAATTCAATCAATTACATAACTATAATGTGATTATAAGCCCAATAATGCATTATGGTAGCTGCACTCATACCACCATTGAATATATTTTGGGTAAACTTATAAATATCTTTGTATAGGTACTCAAACATAGTCCTACACTAAAATAATATAGTGATGTATAACTCAACACTTCGAATAATCTTATGCCTCTAGTATACAATCGACACTCTACTCCCATCCATAATAAAAAATAAATCCAACAACATGACCGACTACTTATATAGAAGTAAAACAACAAATTATACTTTAATTAATAGTATCACATCATTATCACTACATATCTGATGTATACCTAAAGGTACACTACCAAAATACAAGGACACATGATTAATAACATCAACACCCATATCATCCTACAATTTCACTGGCCATCCACTAACTAAGAAATGTAAAATGTGATATACATCCTCCAATGTCATAGTAATATCCCCTTTATGAAGCTAGAAAGTACATGTCTATGCATTCCACCTCTCACATTAGGAAGTAATCAAATATATATCCTATTTTACAATGCCTAAGTCACACACATGACCCAACCCTACCATATCTATGATAACTATCTCATTCATATACAATGGTAACATCCTTAGTGTATCCATCACTTGACCTCTATATAAATCCCCCATCCATACCTCAACATTAAACACATTAGAAAATAACATATGTATCAGTCAACCATGCAAATAACAAAGTGAAATACAATAACATGCAACAAATTAGAATCTAAAAAATAAGTCTAGTGGACAATAACATTATAGAAAGGACACTAGTGCTTGATAGAAGCCTTAAAAATTAGACAACATTGAACCCAAGATAGGAGTGTTGACTCCTTGATAGGATCATTCTTTAGGGAAAATTTTACTAAGAATCTTAAATTAGCTCAAAAACATCAAAAACAAGTTTTTAAATAGATAAAAATATGTATTTTAGTTACTTACTAGGATAACATCACCACCAGTGTCAATCTAGGCTATCAAATAATCAAACTAGGTCACAATAGGTGCTCATCTCCTTGGCATATCTCTCACTTCAGAGCTCCAAATATCAAACTAGTTAATACACAAATGAATAAAGAATCAATCAAATTTTCCTATATGAAACAACTTTTTCAACCACAAAAAAATACCATTTTCCCCATAACTAAAACCCCATAACTCCATTTTGAAAACCATTTTATTCTATGGAATCATGATAATGATACCTTCAACATCAAACTAGATTTGATCTCTTACCACTTCATTTGCCTACCATGGAATGTGTTGACGGCGTAAAATTGCACTAGGTCTTAGCCAATCAACAATGGGAAGTTTCAAGCTGTAGGGCAATGCAGCTTGAAACAACCTCCAGGTTTTAAAGAAGCTAGTCTCTTCTATTTTATGGGGTGTTGGGAAAAGAGATAGGAAACTTAAATAGAAATGCAAAATGAAAGAATTAAAACCTAACTATGGTGATGCACCTGAGAGTAATCCTAATCCTAACCTGAGCACAGAGAAACTATTATATGATTCAATTACATTTAAGAGTAGATAGGTGCATGATCAATGTAAATGATTAGAATAATAGAAATAGAGGCTCACAACAAGGGAGTCTTTTGCTGAGATATAGGAATTGTTAACACTGGCATAGTGTTCAATCTTCTTATAGATTCCTCCAATCACATAAGAGGTGCAGAAGTCATGCACAATTATGTAGAGCTTCAGATTCCAAAAAATGAGACAAAAGTAAATAACATTTCTAATCACAACACTAGAAAATCTATAGCATGGACTACTTTGTAATTGACATAGATAACATCAACAAGGGCATAGTTTTCAACCTTCTTATTGAATCTTCCAGTCTTACAAAAGATGCAAAAACACACACAATCATATAAACCTTTCAACTCAGGAAAATAGAGCCAAAGCAAATGATATTATTGGTCAAAATTACAAGAAGTCTCCACTATCAAAAAATCCCCCCCTTTTTAGACTTTTACAATCATGCTTATAGAGCTCTGGATGCATTCTTTGATCATCCCCTTTCCCATGTAATCTTCTCCATCCTTCGCTCGTAGGGGACAAATAGATAACACCTTTAATGCTGTGGGGGGCTCCAAAAATCTACTAGATGAACTATTCTAGCTACCCCCATTAACTCCAGCCGATACTCCCTTATGTTTCAAATGGGAGAGGACACTTAGTCCATTTTTTGAAAATCCTCATCTTACTTAGGAGGCACCAAAAAATGACACTTGGTGCTTTCCATCAGATTTATCTAAGACACGTAGCTCCCTCCACTTACCCTAGGCTATGCTGTAGTATCATTTGGGGCACATATTAGATTCTTATGGGTGGCGACACTTGGTAGATTCCAAAGCTTATAAATATACCCATGTTTCATTCTCCCCTTTTGACAAAGACTTTCAACAGACTAAGCAGCATAGAGAGCAGAAAGTGCCAGGTAGCAGTGCCAGGTGGATGCATTTTTGGAGCCCCCACAACATTAAAGGCATTGTCTATTTGTCCCTTGTGAGCGAAGGATGGAGAAGACTATATGCAAAAGGGGATGATCAAATAATGCATCCAGAGCTATATAAACATGATTGTAAAAGTCTAAAAGGGGGGGGATTTTTTGATAGTGGAGACTTCTTGTAATTTTGACCAATAATATCATTTGCTTTTGCTCTATTTTCCTGAGTTGAAAGGTTTATATGACTGTGTGTGTTTTTTCATCTTTTGTATGACTGGAAGATTCAATAAGAAGGTTGAACACTATGCCCTTGTGGATGTTATCTATGTCAATTACAAAGTAGTCCATGCTGTAGATTTTCTAGTGTTGTGATTAGAAATGTTATTTGCTTTTGTCTCATTTTTTGGAATTTGAAGCTCTACATAACTGTGCATGACTTCTGCACCTCTTATGTGATTGGAGGAATCTATAAGAAGATTGAACACTATGCCAGTGTTAACAATTCCTATATCTTAGCAAAAGACTCCCCTGTTGTGAGCCTATATTTCTATTATTCTAATCGTTTACATTAATCATGCACCTGTTTGCTCTTAAATGTAATTGAATCATATAATAGTTTCTCTGTGCTTAGGTTAGGATTAGGATTACTCTCAGGCGCATCGTCATAGTTAGGTTTTAATTCCTACATTTTTTGTGTCTGTTTAAGTTTCCTATCCCTTTTCCCAACACCCCATAAAATAGAAGAGACCAACTTCTTTAAAACCTGGAGGTTATTTCAAGCCACATTGTCCTATAGCTTGAAACATCCCATTGTTGATTGGCTAAGACCTAGCACAATTTTATGCCATCAATAGTTTCTAGCACACCTGGTGGGACCAGTCTTGAAGTTTCTACAAAGACCACATGAACTAGAGAGCTATGAGGAGTCAGAGCTATGGACCAGTCACCAGATCACAATTAGCTGCAAACCCAAGTATTCTTTTGCCACCTCTAGTAGTTAGTCTAAGAAAAAGAGCTAACCAATTTCTACCAGTATCGAACATGGGAGCCAACGTCCCTCCAAGAAATTATGTGAGCTAGAACACTAGTAGCCCCTTAATCCTCCCAACATGACCCACTATTTGGGACCCTATTCCAAGAAATGCCCTAAAGGATCTACCCAAATTTAGTGGGCAAGACTTAAAAACACCCATGGAACATCTTCAAGATGTATCAGACGTCTGTGCCATACATGGTGTCACAAAACAAAATGTGGCCCTAAGATTGTTAGCAGCCTCTTTCAAAGGGAAGGCTATAAAATGGTATTGGTCTTTGACCCCAGATACCATTTCTACATGGGACGAGCTTGGAGATCTATTTTTTGAAAGATTCATAGAGAAAGGTGATCAGTCTTCCCTGTTACAGTAATTGATCACTATCCAAAGGAGACCTCAAGAGGACATGATTGACTTCAATACCAGATTCCAAAAAACTTGGGGTAGAATCCCTATTGCAACTAAGCCAACCCCTAGTATGGCCATAGTCTTCTATCTCAAAACTTTAAATTCAGATATATCTGTCATGATTTAGTCACTAGGAGGACACACCTTGCCAGCAGCCTATGACCTTGTGGTCAGAGCTAAGAATCATTTAATTGATGTTGGAAAGTTACCTCCAATGCCTCCCATGCTTGTATTCCTAGAAATTACCTTGCCTTTACCCCAAGAGGTTCCTAAGGCTATAAACCCACCTACATTTATGTATGCTTACCCTTCACCATCTGCAAAACAACCAGCCCCCGCTCAGTCATCTGAGATGGATGATATCAAGAGTATGATAAGGACATTCTCCAGTGAGCTGATTAATATTAAGGGGCAGTAGAATACTTTCCCTAAGCCCCCTTATCAAGACTATCAAGGAAATAGGTTTACATCCTAGACCAACCAGTATCAAGTCCATATAAGGAAAACCAACCACCAACCAACACATCAATTAGTTGCAGTTCCCACACCCTCACAGGCCATTCCTCCCAACTCAAATAGGGAAATGGTTCTAGGCTAAAACAATTATGTGGATGATACTAATGCTTGGTGTTTCCCATGCAACAATGCTCACACACCCAGAGATTGTCCTAGAGGTAATCTAAAACAAAATGTAGCTGAGTAGAGAAGAATGGATGGCCAGTTTGCCAGTACTAGTAGCAGTCAAGTGTACCAGTCTCCTAGCATGCAGAATTTAGTTCTATTGGCTCAAATGCAAGGAATGTGCTTGTAACAGGAGGAATAAATAGCCATGAAACATATTTTATTCTCATGTGTTGAATATGAAGAAACAATTTTCTTTAACAAAGCATCTACCTCCTAAAGGTCAATAGTGCAATCTGACTACTATACCAGATCAAAGAGGAGAATGGTGGAGCAACCTGAGTTTTTAAGTGGTCAAGCCAAGAATAATCCTCCATCTTAGGGACAAAGAAATTCTACTTTTAGACAAGAAGTACCCCAGCCAATACAAGATCAAGGAATCCCTGTCTAGATTCAATAAAAGACAAGGTATCCTTTTTTCCAAAAAACTCAGTCTTTGGTACCAATCAATGTAGTGGACTAATTAAAGAGAACTCCAGCACAAGTCTCTATATGGGATATCTTGGCTATTCTTGAGCAAAAGACATTACTTCAAGAAGCTCTGCAAGGGCAAATAGTTCTCAAAGGTGTTGTCACCAAGGGAGGATCTGCTGGAAAGGAAAAGCCAAAAAATCTAGTTCCTCCAATGACAACAACCTTCATGAACAATAAAGCACAAGTAAATCCAAGCCAGAGCCTTTCTATTTGACTCTGATAGTTGGAAAGAAACTTTTTCATAATGCATTGATAGATTCAGGAGCTAGCACAACTGTGATGCCCAAGCAAATAGTCGATGCCTTAAAAATAAATTATGAACCCCTTGCAAAAGGAGTAATGCAGCTAGACAACAAAATAGTGCAAACCATAAGGAGAATAAAGCAACTCCCCTTGCAGTTATTCACATGCCCCAATGTAATTGTCAAACAAGATATAGCTGTCATAGATATCCATCCTATCTTTATTTTATGTTTATCTAGAGAGTTTACAACAAAAATAGGAGGGTACATGTCTCTTGACTGGTCTCACCTCATCCTAAGAACTAGATATAGTTTAAAGATGAAAATTCTATTAGAACCACTGTCCAAAGACCACATTACCAATGAAAAAATAACAAGATTGGAGGTAGATCATGCCATGTTGAATAAAGAGGAAAGAAATTTTGTTGAAGAACTAGGTGATTGGACTGAGCATGATCAAGAAGAAGAAAAAGGTTAGTTGTTGGCTATGATGTAGAGTGACTCGTATGGGAACTATGACTCTAGTGGTTTGGGCACATATGTCATTTTTGATGAGGATCAAGTGATCCCCAATGTTATAAGTAAAGAGGCACCTATTACTCAATATTTGGAGGTCTAGACTTTGAATTTTGATGGGGCCAAAAATAAACATGGTGCTAGAGCAGGAATCTATCTTACTACTCCAAACGGTGATAAAAATTTAAGGGCTATCTGATTTCAATTTGCTTGCACTAATAATGATGTAGAATATGAATCACTAGTATATGGGCTCCTATTAGCCAAGAAAAAGGGGATATGAAACCTAAGAGTAAGAGGAAATTCATAATTAGTGGTGAAGCAAATACGGGAAAAGGCAACAGCCAAGAATGTGAGAATGAGGTCCTACATGCATAGGATCTGGGATTTGATAGAAGATTTTGATGCTTTCAATATTGAAATCATTCCTAGAAGTTAAAACACTGAGGCCGATAGGATGGCTCAAATTGGCTCACAGTTTTACCCAGTGACTGGCCTATTGGTTAACAGTGAATCAGTAAAGGTTATAGTGAGGCCAACCATCCCAGACAATAATGAAAATTGGCAAGTGTTTGAAAATGATGCTCAGGTAGTCTCTTTCTTGTAGCAATTAGATAATTTTGTAGATCCATTGCAAACTAAAATTGAGGAGGCATATGGTGATCACGTTATTCAATTAAAGACTAATAAGCTCCCCAAAGGATTGATCACCTTAGAAAATTTGTTTGACCCAGAAGATGTAAGCTTGGGAAAGAGTAGGTTATAGGTAGATGAGGTAGACTATTCTGAGGTAGAGGTGAGTGATGGGAAGAAACTAAAGGTTGGGAATTTTTCAACTCAAAAGGAAAAGGAAAAACTAATTGAATTATGTCAATGATATGATAGAGTCATAGCTTGGAGCTATGACGACCTTCATGGATATAACAGAGACATTATCCAACATACAATAGAGTTGACTAAAGGATCCAAACCGATCAAGTAGAAAAAGAGGCCAGTAAATCCAAGGATTGAGCCTCTAATGGTAGATGAGTTGTAAAAGCTTTTAGATTCAAAAATAATATTTCCAATCAAACACTTAACCTGGGTATCAAATCTGGTCCTAGTCAGGAAAAAGAATGGAGACGTGAGACTGTGTGTAGATTTTAGAGATCTAAATAAAGCATCTCTGAAAGACCACTATCCCTTACCCTCCATGGAATAAATTTTCCAAATTTTGGTGGGATCAGAAAGGTTTTCTATACTTGATGGTTTCTCTGGGTATAATCAAATTTGGCTAGTAGAGGAAGACTAGTATAAAACTGCTTTCACCACCAAATGAGGGACTTTTGCCTACGTGAAGATTCCATTCGGCTTAGCAAACATAGGAGCTACCTTTCAATGGGTGATGGACATAGATTTTGGTGAACTAATCAACAAGGTCATCCTAGTCTGTTTAGATGACCTCATTGCTTTCTCAAAAAATGTTGATGATTATTTTGATAATTTAGAATCTGTCTTCAAGAAATGCCAAGATTTTGGGATATCATTGAACCCCAAGAAATGTATTTTCACTATGCCCCAAGGTAAATTATTGGGACACATAGTGTCTAAGGAAGGGGTTTCTATAGATCTTGAGAGAATTGTAGCCATAATGGACCTACCTCTTCCAACCAATAAAAAGGCAGTCCAGTCCTTTTTGGGAAAGATCAATTTTGGTAGTAAATTCATATCTAATTTTGCAGGCTTAGTTAGGCCACTGACACTCTTGCTTAAAAAGGATCTGGTCTTCAAGTGGACTATAGAATGAAGGCAAGCTTTTATGGGGGTTAAGAAGGCTATCTCAATATCCCCAATGCTCAAAAACCCAAATTTTTCCATGCCCTTCCTAATGTATGTCTATGGAGGGGAGTCAAGTATTGTTGTTGTCCTGACTCAAAAGAACGACATGCTAGAGGGAGAACACCCAATAGCCTTTTTCTCGAGAACTCTCAGAGATTATGAGACCAGGTATAATTTTGTGTAAAGAAAAGCCTATACCATGGTGAAAGCCCTCAAGAAATTTAGGCATCTGATATTGGGGAACAAAATTTTGATACTTGTGGCTCACCCAATTATCAAGGAATACATCATGGAGGGGGAGATTACCAAAAAAAGAGCTAATTGGATCACTAAGATCCTTGAGTATGATGTGGAGGTTAGACCCACCAAGCTAGTTAGGGGTAGGAGTCTATGCCAATATATAACCCAAGAGTTGGAAAAGATGTTACCTAAGGGGGAAAATTCAGAAGAAGAGCCAGAGACGGTGCTAAAGTTACAAGAGGTGATTAGGAATCCTTGGTCACAAACATGATTTAAGTTATGAAAAGGGGGATTTATTCAAGAGAACTCCCTCAAAACAAGAGGAGATATTATAATATATAGGGAGTTCATTTTGTTTTAATTGAATAGGTTCTTTTTAGAAGAAATTATGATGGGAAATTATTAAGATGTATAGAATAGGCCGAAGCCAAGAAGATACTACACGAAATGCATCATGGAACATCAGGGGGCATTTTTCTATGGAAACCACAGCCATAAAGATAAGTGAGGTAGAATATTTCTAGCCTACTTTATTTGTAGATTGTTATCAACTTGTTAGAAAATGTCAATCCTGCTAGTATTATATAGGGATGTGAAAGAACGCAGCCATGCCACTTAGTCCTATAGTTGTGGATGAGCCTTTTGCTCAATGGGGTCTTGAATTCATTGGGATGATAAATATAGTGTCTAACATGGGTCACAAATGGATATTAACTGCCATAGACTATTTCACTAGATGGACTGAGGCAGTCCCACTTAAAGAAGCAACACAAAATGTGATCCTAGATTTTCTAGGGGCTATCACTACTCGCTTTGGGGCCCCTCACACCATCATTTCAGATAATGCTAAATCATTCTTGGGGTCTAAGGTATCCAACTTTGCTTTCAGACATGGAATATATCTAAAAATGTCATCTGAATATTAACCTCAAGGTAATGGTCTGGCAGAATCAACCAACAAGAACCTGATAAGACTCATCAAAAGGATAGGGGTGGATCATCACAAGGAGTGGCATAAAGTGTTGAATCTGGCACTGTTGGCTGATAGAATCACACCTAAGTAGGTGATCAAAATGTCTCCATATGAATTGGTGTATGGAAAGTCTACCATGATTCCCTTAAGATTAGAAATTCCTACTCTCCAGCTGATCAAACAAATTGAGATTGAAGAAAATGGCCCCATGTAGGTCAGACTCATAGAACTTTTGGAGCTTTAGGAAAAGAGGGATATAGCTCATGATTCATTGATTAAGCATCAAGGAATGGTTAATAATTATTTTGATAAAAGGACTTTGAATCCTAATTTTTAAGTGGGCTCGATTTTTTTGAAATAGGATGCACGGGCTACCAAGCTAGGTCAGCACACCAAATTCAAAGCACTATGGACTGGCCCATATAGAATCACTTGTGCAAACATGAGAATTCTTTTGAGCTAGAATCAATGGAAGGAGAACTTGAAGAGATTCCTATAAAAAAAATCTATTTAAAACATTTCAATTAATTTATGGCTCTCATGTATTATAGTTAAATAAGTTTCCCTTTCTTGTCTTCCCATTATTTTCCCCACTTTACTTTTGAATAAGTGTTTTGAACATATGTTGACGGATTTTAAGTCATAATTCTCACAATTTTGATTTAGCAGAAGGTGGCATTTCTTTTTGAGTAGGCTCAAAAGTCCTGAGGGTCACTAGTAACTGTATAGTAAATTTTTAATCTACGTTGCATTTAAATTTTTAGTCGAGCACTGTAGTTTTTTTTGTTAATACCTTGGTCGTAGCAGCAAAATTGGAGTAGGGCACGGGTTCATTCTCCATGAAGTGTCAAAATGCAGTAGAAGCTGCCAAGTGGCATCATTGAATATGGGCCTTTCTTTCTCTTTTGATTCTTTGTTTCAATTTTGCGTTGAGTATTGAGTTCATGTGGAAGCCACCACGTGTAGCCTTCTGAAGGATGAAGCCAGCTAGATGGTGACTTTCAAGGAACCTTTTTGTAGCTTTCCAGAGAACCACGAATCGTGCCACATACCTAGTGGAAGTTAAGTAAAGCACACCATGTGTCAGTGTCTGAGGCTTATAAATATACACGTGTTTCATTCTCCCCTTTTGACAAAGATTTTCAACGAACTAAGCATCATAGAGAGTAGAAAGTGCCAGGTGGCAGTTGTGAAGACCCTAAACTCCCCTTTTTAAGAAGCAATAGAAATCACCATATGTCAACTATCGAGAGAATTTATTTCCATGCTAGGGTCTAGTACTCTCCTTCAACACATAAAGGCATCATTTCATTTCACTTAAATGTTGAAGTGCAACGGAAGCTGCCAAGTGTCACCCTCCTAGTCCCTCTCTACTCCATCCCCAATAAAAATGGAAGGTGCCACACACCTCTAGATTAAGAAGAGGAAGATGCCACATATCTTCCCAAAAGTAGCAGAGGCTTCCATGTGCTGATTTCCAAGAGACCATCTCTGGGTTTTCATTCTCAGACAAAGGTTGTGGTGGGCCTTGGGTGTTACTTCAAAAATCGACAGAAGCTGCCAAGTGTTGCCACCCATAAGAATCTAATATGTGCCTCGAATGATACTACAACATAGCTTAAGGAAAGCAGAGGGAGCTACATGTCTTAAATAAATCTGGTAGAAAGTGTCAAGTGCCATTTTTTAGTGTCTCCTAAGTAAGATGAGGATTTTCAAAAAATGGACTAAGTGTCCTCTCCCATTTGAAACATAAGGGATTATCAACTAGAGTTAATGGGGGTAGAAGGAAAAATTCATCTGGTAGGTTTTTGGAGCCCCCCATAGCATTAAAGGCATTGTCTATTTGTCCCCTACAAGCGAAGGATGGAGAAGATTACGTGGGAAAGGGGATAATCAAAGAATACATCCAGAGCTATAAAAGCAGGATTGTAAAAGTCTAAAAAGGGGGGGGGGATTTTTTGATAGTGGAGACATTTTGTAATTTTGACCAATAATATCATTTGATTTTGCTCTATTTTCTTGAGTCAAAAGGTTTATATGGCTATGTGTGTTTCAGCATCTTTTGTATGACTAGAAGATTTAATAAGAAGGTTGAACACTATGCCCTTGTTGATGTTATCTGTGTCAATTGTAAAGTAGTCCATACTGTAGATTTTCTAGTGTTGTGATTGGAAATTTTATTTGCTTTTGTCTCATTTTTTGGAATCTGAAGCTCTACATAACTATGCGTGATTTTTGCACCTCTTATGTGATTGGAGGAATCTATAAGAAGATTGAACACTATGCCAGTGTTAAAAATTCCTATATCTTAGCAAAAGACTCCCCTGTTGTGAGCCTCTATTTCTATTAGTCTAATCATTTACATTGATCATGCACATGTCTGCTCTTAAATGTAATTGAATCATATAATAGTTTCTCTGTGATCAAGTTAGGATTAGGATTACTCTCAGGCGCATCGCCATAGTTAGTTTTTAATTCTTGAATTTTGCATTTTTGTTTAAGAATCCTATCCCTTTTCCCAACACCCCATAAAATAGAAGAAAACAGCTTATTTAAAACCTGGAGGTTGTTTCAAGCCGCATTGTCCTATAGCTTGAAACATCCCATTGTTGATTGGCTAAGACCTAGTGCAATTTTACGCCGTCAACACAATGCACATCTCTGTATTTATATTACACCCAAACACATGCCTTGATAATCACCAATAAAAACTTGTTGCAATTTTAAAAACTTAGTCTAATCAGTCAAACTAATTCTCAATCAATCCAAAATATACCAACCTTATTTCTATCATTATGCCATGAGTCATCACTTTTAGCTTGACCTCCTCTATCACAAATTTCATCCCTCTCCCTAAAAGTGGGGAATCATTCCTACTATTCCTATCCCTACACTTACCTAACATACCCATCCAATCTCATAGGTGGATACACCATGGTTCCTACACCTTCAGTATTTAGACTATTAGATTAGCTCACACTAGTTAAAATATTTAGTGATTCAGATTACATGTGTCACTCAACATTACTCAGAACATTCAAAAGGATACAACTTCAATTTATAGATACATAGGCTATTTAGATATATTGGTTGAGATCATATATATCCACAATGACCTTGATATAAATTTGAACATAGATATAAGATTTTGGGACATGTACATATAACTTCATAAAACAAGACATAGTTATAAGACTAGATAATAGATTATAGACATAGCATAGAGTATAGTGTTTTAATCTCCAATTTTACACATGGAACATGGCACAATAGGTAATATCACATGTGGTTATATAGATTTATAGATTATATATATGCATCACTCACATACCATATTTTGGACATGACATAGTTTTTATGTTATTCATCACCTAGGATTATACAGATCGAATGGAAAGACATGTCATTCTCTTATTCCACATTGAATGAAGTTTTAAATTATAATTAGTTGTACCCAATTTATCACTAGGCTAGACCATATGATCATCTATATTGGGTGGTCCATAGCATTACCTAGACATATACTACATGTGTTTTTGTGGGATACAGGACATACATTAGTTTTGGGTGTTTGAGCATTTCTTAGTTCTAGTTCAGATATTAAGAGTGGGAGCATGATATATTTTTATCTACACATCATAAAAATTCTATACACACATTTCAAATTACATGAGTTTATATGGGACAAAGGGTAGATATTGGTTTTGAGTCTCCAAGCATTTCTCATTCCAGTCATATTCAATATAGGGGCATCCATTTCAGGGACTTCTTCTTTCTCCAAGTACTATTCAGCTCTCCATCCACTTTATTGGCCAGGAAGTGAGTTAGACCCACATTAATTTCTACACAAGTAGGTTTAGGTTCACATTTTCTTTTATTTTTTTACTCTACTACTTCATTTCATTACATCACTAGATTAAAAGGGGGGAAAATATATACATCCTAAATTGGTCAATAAATCACACATATATTTTCATAGTCCTTTCATAGGAGAATTTGACTAGGGAATATGAGCCTTATTTGCATTTAGCCATGTCTTTCATTTTACTCATCTTAGTCTTGTTTCATGCTTGAGTCACCTTTTTGCTTATTCCCAATCATCCATAGAATTTTGAAACTTCATTTCACCTTAGCTAGGTCAAATTTCCCATGCTCATTCCATCCCCCCAAGTATTGAGCCTATAGGATAGGAGTGATAGGATTAGACTAAAATGTTGGACCTTAGGGTGTCCATTTATAGTGCTCCTATCCAAGCTCATTTTGATCTCCAATGGTTAATTTCCATTTCTTAATGAGTCCCATTTCCTTTTTTAGTTTCATCCTTAAGTTTTCTAATGTCAGCCAAATGTGAATAAAAATCCCAAGTTCAAAATAATGAGTCTCGTATATAAAGGACTTCAAAAAGCATTTTATTTCTAGAACTTACTACTTTTGCACATTACATAATTAAAATTAGTCAATAATATAGCACAACTTTCTGCATCACACATAGACATGCGTGCTTGATCAAGGAAGGGGCTAGGCAAAAGTTCATTCTTACATCTACTGTTCACATTGATTATGCACATTCCCTAAGGGAGAACTACATTTGATTTGAGACCCTAGCTTGAGGATTAATGTAGGTTTTGACTAAGACATATAGGGTTCTATATTATGTGATCATACTTCCCCCAATATATTTTTCTCCCTTATGCTTTTGATTTATATTTTAATTTTGTGTGTAGATAGACCCAAGGTTTAGGATTGAAATGGACATACAAAAATCTCTATCAACATTTAGCCTCTAGAATTTCATACATAAGCACACACTAAGACCAAAAATAAAACCCAAAAATATCATGTCTTCGGCACAACAATGGTAGAAAAATACTATAGCACTAGACACCAAGGTGTCATATTATAGTGCTCCTATCATTTCATAAAACAAAATCCATATCTAGATTTGTGATAATATCTTAGTCTTATGTAGAAGGTTTTAACCACTGAATCATTCATTTAAGCTTGTTTTTCTAGATAATTTTATTTCTTCCTATATGTAATTAATTTTATTAAATTGGTTAATACCTATCTTTTACTATATTTGATTTCATTTTCCCCTTATTCTAGAGCCTTTATTGTTTAGGAACAAGACCCTAGTTTCCCAAAAATAATACAATAATTACATAAAAATCTATGGATCTTGATGTGCCCAACTTCATTTTATCAAATTTATATTATATTTGTACTGATTTACTCATATATGGGATTCAATTTATTTCTCTTCTTTGATTGATCAAACCCTATATCTTCACCCTTGGAATGAATTTGGTAAAAACGGGTTAGTCGGGTCATAGTGTCAAGATGACATAAAAGAATCATCTATAAACGGGTGTTAGATACATAGATAATATTGTAAAGAGGGCCTTAGATTTATGTAGTTATAATGTATGTGTGGGAAATTGTTTGCAAAAGGGTGAAATATACTTTTTGAAGATGCATACAATGATCTAGATTGTAATCTAAAAAATATCACTCATGGGGTACTGTTTGAATGCTTTAAACCTATAATATGAATAATCCTATGTTTGATATAAAAATATGGATGATTAGGGTAGAATAGATTCATCATGTACTGGATTGATTTAAATTTAGTATTTTTTTTCTTTGAATTTTATATATAAGTAATGAGAAGGATTATACTTATATTTATACCACACCTTTTAAAAATATCTCACAATAGGGTTAAATAAGACAAATAGTTTGACCCATAGGTTTTGAATCATTTTTTATTTTTATGAATTTTGAGAAATAGAAATTATATAGGGATTTAGACACTATCATCAGTGTTAGTTTACATTTATGGTTGGTAGTGTCGAGAATACTATAAAAATTATATGGATCTAAAACTGATAATGAAGGATGTGTATTAGGTTATACACTTTCTATGTATTATAGGATACCTAGATCATTAAAATGATATGGATCAAACTAAGAGATAATCAGTTAGGCACAATAATATGGTAAATTAAAGCATTTTGATAGTAGGGAGGTCTAGAACTGAGGGATAGATTCATAACTAAATTTATCAATGTCGGAGACCGGTATGCTATAAATAATAATTTTTAGTATCTATAAATACAAATATTTGGGTTCACCAATATGTTTTACCTATATTGGGATTAATGTGGCTAATTAAACCCAATTAGATAGAACTATTGCAAATGATTTTAAATTATACGATATACAATAAAGTACAAATTTGAATATAAAACATTGAAATTGATTTGGCACTCTAGCTTGCTAAATGTGGAATCTACAACAAAGGGAAAATATATTTAGTGGTTAAATACATTATGGAAGAATAAGACTATAGAAAAGTCAAAATAAGGGTGGAGAATAGAACTATATGTGCTTCATATTAGGATTTGGACCTCTATGTTTTCTTAGATAATATCATTAGCCATAGGTTTGTACCATAAGATGCTAAGTTCAATGTGTAATCATTATATATCTATAGATTACTCTTATTTATTATGATACAAACATGTGATCTTATTTTTATTTTTTCTGTGTGTGATAATATGGTCTTATTATGTGTTAAACTAACATAAATATATTTCATTCACCTAAAATCCTAGGTCCGCTTGAAATGATAGAGTCATGCCTATAAAAGGGGAAGAAAGTTGGATTGATATGACCCAAAACAATCCTCAGTAAATGGTTGATTGCTACCTATATATCCATTACTATAAATAGGGAAGTCAAACTACATGTAATTATTCTCATCAGATGAATATGTGTAGTCATGTTTTTTTAATGTATGGAAGTTATAATCTTGATATTGATATTTTGAAATCAAAAACATTGGCTTGGATCCTAAGTTCTTTAGACAAATAGTTTATCCTAGTGACTAATTGGAAAATTAGGAGAAATAAGGTAATCCTCTTGAATGTATAAGTGTTCAACTATGTTTTGATAAGTGATTTAAAGATGGGTAATTTTTGTATACCTATTTTGTATGTATATGAGACCTTTTGAGTAGTTTATCACAACACTAACATGTGAAATGTATCGGCCAACCCATATAAATTATTTTAATTTTAAATTTGACCATTGCTTGGCATGGGATGAAACCATTATACTCAGATGTTACTATTAAATGGTATGTTCTAAGTTTAATGTGACTTTACAATAGATAGGAACATTGATATAATGATCTAGATATGCCTAAAATAAATAATTAATCTGGCATATTTGTTTAATTCTTATAGGTGACTGAGAGAAACATGGGAAGGTTAGATCGATAGAAGGTTTGTGGGTGTGATAAAATGGTGAATGATAATCATTCATGTATGAACAAGTCATGTAGGTTGAAGGTAGGTCAAAACTAACATTTCCAAGTATCAACATTAGATTTTTTTAAAAAGATGTGATCAAATATTTAAAATTGGGCAAAATAAATCATTCTAGACCACTGCATTACCCATAAAGATATTTTGTCCTTAAAATAAACAATAAAAATAAAAAAATCCCAAAATGTAATCCTTATTTTTTCATAAGTTATTATTTGACCTTATTTTTTATTTAATTATTGTTTAATAGGTTTTAACCGTTGATGGATTATTCATATTGTAATGTATGGAATTTATCCATATATATGAATCTAAAGTAGAGTTACATGAAATTTATTAAAAAGTGGCATATACTATAAATAATAAATACAACCAAGGGCAAGATAATTGATATATTTTGGGTTATGGTTCATTAAAGTAGTGTTTAATCTATTTTGAATTGAATGAACTCAAATCAATATACGTAAACTATTTAAATTGAAATATAATAGAAAAAAATTGTATATAATAAAATACATAATTCATAATATGCTTAAAAATATAATCTTGACAAGGGTATGCAAACCTAGCCTAGTTATGATTTATGTTAACTTTTATTGATTATCATTTTATCTATTAGTGGTAAAATTATAAGACTAATATGTGAATCATGTAACACCTAAATTAATATTTTTTCATGTTTTGGGAGAAGGGTGCATTATGAGGAGAAGGCCATATTTCAGCCTTGCCCTTTGATCGTGGTAGTGTTTGAGTTGACTACATAGGTGATTTTTAGATATAGGTGCCTCTAGATGTTAAAACTTAAGTTTAAAACATGTAGGAATAGGGTTAATAATATACAAATAATTTAATCATAATACCATGATAAACTAATATATATAAAGATAATTAATTTTAAATACAAATAAATGAACATTTTGAACTATAATACTAGGATATGCTCTATATAAAAAGTACTAAATTAAAAAGATGTTTAATTGATTATATACCAAGGATAAATGATACTTAGATGGGTTTAAGATGCACACAAATATATGGATAAAAATAGTAGAATGTATGTACGATAAATATTTTAGATAAGTCATTAGATTTTACAAATTGTACTTATATAATAGCAGACACTATTAATTCATCTTGAGACTATCATCAATGCTAGTGTCCAAATATGATATAGGTGTTTAGTATGGAATAATGATTATATATTTATGTGAACAAATTAACTATTATGGATTTTCTATTACCTTTTTGGTGATATATTTATATATAAGATACATGTCAATCTTCGCTAATTGTTCTAACCCTATTTCTTCACCCTTCTTCAATCTTAGAGTGAGTTTACTACCAATAGGTTATTAGGATAATTATGTCAAGTTGACCTAAAATAACCTTCTATCAATGAGTTTTTACTAATTAACCAATACTCCAATGAACACCTTAGATTTTTGTATTTATCCCCTATGTGTTGGAATGTATATACACAAGGGTGAAATATACTATATTAATATGCATGCAATGATCTATCTTTTAATTTGAAAAATAGATCTCATGGGATCATATTTTAATGGCTTATATATGAAATATGATTTATTTTATGTTTGATTTTAGAATTGGGTGAATAAGGAAAAATAACTTGGTTATGCTATTGTTTGATTGAGATTAGTAGGTGTTTTCTTTGTATTTTATAGATGAGGGATGGTAAGGATTATACTTGTATTTATACCAAAAATTTTAAATATATCTCATGTGAGAGTTTTATAAGACAACTAGGCTAACCTATAGGTTTTGAAACATTTTCAATTCAGATGAATTTTTACAACACAACACTAGTTGAGGATATGAACCATACCATCGGTGGTAGTGTCTCTCTATGGTTGGTACAGATATACAACTAATATCAAAGGATTTTTATCATTTTTTAATCTCTATATGTAGTATATGAGACATGGGTGATAATGATTCTATATATCAGACTAATAGATAAGCATATAGGCAAAATTATATGGTGAATACAAAAATTTACATATTAGGGATGTCCAAGATAGAAGTGTAGATCCCTAATTGATATATTTCAAATGTATAATACTAAGATTCTATAAATATTTAGATTTAGTATCACCCCATCCCCTTAATATAGTGATGCATAAGAATGAAATTATTATTTTTAAGGAAATAAATTTATACATGGGTGTGTACAACACACCTTTCTATTGATTGAGCTCACTTTGAGTGCTTTTTTGGTATATGACATTTAAATAAGGTAATTTTATTGTGAAAATAAGTGCATATAACTTGAAATTTTAAATAAATTTAATGTTTGAATAGAAAGAGATTAAGGAAGGAATACTTGTGTGTCGATGCAACCATATTTCCTCTTGATGATTCAAATTGGTAAATATACTTCCTTATGAATCATTAGATATTGAAGAGGTTCAAACCTAAACATTGGAGATTTGAATTTTTATATTTCCCAAATCAAATGTAAGGGATGACTTGTGAGATAGGCGTTTAAATTAATATATCTCAATTGCACAATTAAAGTGTCAATATGTAATATTTAAGTGTGAGTTATTTAATCAACTAATCCTATAAATATGGTGATATCAGATTCTTTAATCAGTAAAACCTATAAATATGGTAAGGTTTAATGATTTAATCACTTAAACCTATAAAATTATCCAACTATTACAATATAAAAGGCTCAATAATAGTACGTCATGGTATGTTTAGTGTATCCTAGTGAATAGTATAATTGGTAAATTTAAATTTTTTGGTGCAATATCATGGCATATGCATATATCATATGTCTAAGTCAGAGTATATTCATCATAAATATTATAAAATATATTTCACATCTTTTCAAAATCAATAAAATGTATGTTGATCATGGTCATTGATGTTACGTTGTCATTGATGTCAAAGAGAGCATGATTCATAGTTCATTAATGACAAAGTGATCAGATTGATAGTTTGGAGAGTGTTTGCTAGTTAAGTATTTAATGGATGATATTGATGGTACGGTCATCTTTTAGAGACCCTATGGGATGATATGAGTGTTTGGAGTGCTTATGAAAGTGAATGAAATTTATCATAACAATCATATAAATATCTAATCTCAAGTAGTCATCTTGATAAATAACGCTGAGTAAGAAATTTTATGACATCATATTTCACACATGTGAAGGTTTAAAGATTATCCTTATTTATATATAGATTATCCTATTTTAGGAGATCATATGGTTCAAATTTTGGGATATGAGGTTGAGCGTATAGTAAAATTTAGTAAGGTGTTAAGTTGGCCTTCTAGTTCGAGTTTACTAAGTCCCTATACTTAGCCAAATTTATGTTATCAAAGATCTATGGTGAGATTTTAATTGGATCACAAATATAATGGAAAGAATTTCATTTCACAAGCCAATGATCTAATGGAGTGTGTGATCTTGTAAGTAGTGATCCAATGGTGCATATTTATTCAATATGTCAAAGAATTTAAGATTGCACATGTTAGTGACAAGTGTCATAATGTTGAATGTTTTGATAGAACATCAAAAAAACACAAGTTTTTGTATAGATAGAGATCAGTAATGTAGGTTGAGTCAAATATTCAAATTTACATAAGGCATGTAGAACATCTAAGTGGCATAATCATGGATGCTCATATCAAAGATCAATGGTTAGCATTGCAAGGTAAATACTAGGATATTCTTAAGGACGTCAATGGAGTATATTTGTTAAAAGTTACCAAGAGACATGAGATGATGACAAAGTGTCCAATTTTTAGCATTTAAATAGTGACCATTAGAATTTGAATATTCAAATTAATAAAAAAGAAACCAATATGTAGTTTTTGAGCTATATCTTTTGATCTAGGAGGAATTTATTGATTATGTAAACAACAAATTTTAAGAGGACTTCAAGTTAAATCCATAAAAGTTTATTATAAATTTTGAATATTTGTAAAATTATATATATGGATATTCAAAGTTGACACTTTATTCATTCATGGTGCTATTATGTACAAAACGAATTTTTTAGTAAATTGTGCTTTAGTAAATGAGTGTTTTCAGTAGGAGTAATCACCTAAAGATGTCTTAGAGGTCATAAGGAGTGGATATAGGTATTTTAAAGTGATATTATGTTCTTAATTTTCTTGATGAAGTGACAAAGGGGTAATATGTCTCCATGAGACCTATAAGGACTACTAAGGCCTAATTGAAAGGTGTAGATGATTAAGTGTGACCCATGGATTCTATGGCCAACCTAAGAGGATGGTATTGAAATATGTATTAGCATAATATAAGTATTATGGGTTAAGGTAAGTATTATGTATAACCTATAAGTTGATATTCGTGAAGACTTTATAAAGAGTGGAGACCAAGGAAATAGTTTCAAGACTTGAATGTGGAAGTATTGAGAGAGTATAAGATAGGGAAAAAGGAAAGAGATCAATGACAGTGTGCTTAGTGGATGGACTAAATTACATTGTAGATTGAAGATGAGATAAAAATCCTAGACTGATCCAAAATGGGTGTTGGGAAACATTGATTTTATGATGAAGTTTGAGTGTGTATAAAGAGTTTAAAGAGAGGTTTTATACATTATTTCTCCATTATATTAAAAAGAAATCAAATTTTTGGAGTTGTTGATTTCATAGGTGTTGTGTGGGTGCTCAACATGTAGAACAAGTGGGTGCTTATTCATGCTTAGGTTTGGGTTCTCTTTGTGAAGTGGGTGCTTTACTAAAAGGTATCATGTTTATGATCATATTATAGGATAAGTAGTCCATGTGTTTTTAGGCATGAAAGTGGGTATTATTCCCTAAGAGGTTTTCCCACATTGATCTTATGTTATGTGTGTGATCTTGCATTATATTTACTATTCATAATGACGAACATCTTGTATTCCTGATGAATGCTTATGGTCATTGATTAAGAGTTTGAAAGGATTACAATTAATTTTTTAAATATCTTACATCACTAATTCACCCCCTCTCTTAGTGATTGTACCTCTAAAAATTGGTATCAAAGTAGGACATTCGTTACAAGTTTAACCACTTGATGGTGATCCAAGGTACATTATGGCAAGTCAACAAATAAAGGGTTTCTCTACAAAGAAAGAACCATTATTCATTGGGTCAACTTATGGTTTTTGGATTACAAGGATGAGGACAAACATCATGTCTCTAGGGTTTGATATTTATCAATCTATCATGGATGGTTACACTACACTGACTACTACTTCAACTAGTGTTGTTGATAAGAAGTTGAGTGAGAATAATTCTAAATATATGAATTCTATTATTTGTGGTCTATTCAAGGCTAAGCTCACCAAAGTAATCCATTACAAGTCTACCAAGGAAATTTGGGACAAATTATAGACTATCTATGAAGGAGACTCTAAGGTAAAAATGGCTAAGTTACATACCTACTAAAGGCAATTTCAAGGTTTCAAAATGAACGAATAAGATATTATGCCATCCTATGTTCTAATGGTTAATGAAGTAGTAAACATGATTAGAGGTATTGGAGAGGTGACAGATGAAGCTATTATAGTATATAAGGTATCGAGGGCTCTTACACTCTAGTTTGATTCAAAGGTTTTTACTATAGAAGAAATTTATGATCTCACTCAAATGAGGATGGATGAGCTACATGGAATCATTAATGCCTATGAGATGAGAGTTGATGAGGATAGACATCCTAATAAAGAAGCATCCTTTAAGGTGATAAAGGAGACAAAATCCAAGAATAACAAGTTAAGTCTTGAAGATTTTGATCTTAATGAATATCAACTTAAAGCCATGATTGGAAGAAAATTGAATGTAGAATCAGGTAATTATGAAGGAAAACTTCTTTTCAATTTTTTTTCATGTGTAAATTTGGTCATTTAACAACTATATGTCTTAGTAGATACAATTTTCCACATAAGTAATCTTATAATAAATATCATGAGGATTAACACAAGAAATTTGAGGGTCCTAACATGTATAGAAAGTTCTTCCGTTAGAAAAATGGAAAAAAGGAATCATTACAAAGCTAGTAAGATACTTTACCATGAAGAAGATAGTAACTTATCTATAGAATAAGAAGTAAACACATATAACAATGATGATTTTTTTCATAATGAGGATAAGGAGACATTGTTCATGGATTTTAGTGATTATGAAGGACAATGTTCTTTAAGTAGAGATTTATTTGGTAGAGATAGCTTATAGGAATAAGATGAGAAATTCACTTTGGAAGATAAATATCTAGATATTGTGGAATAAATGAAGATACTACAAATAAAGAATAGAAAATAAGATTTCTTGATCAATTCCTATGAGGAAAAAATTGGACTTTATGAAGGAAGGCTGAGTAATGAAGTCAATGAGCATGATGTTATCACACAACAAATTGAAACTTAGGTTTATACTCTTAACAAATAATTAAAGAGTAAGGATGAAGAATGTATCATGTATGAATCAGAAATTCAGTCTTTTTAGATGAAACTAAATTAATGTATGCGCAAAGATACAACTGATAATTTAGATAATAAGGATGAATTAATGAATGTTCTTGAAGATATAAGGAATGGGAAGAAAAATAAAAATAAAATGATGTCAAAAATCAAGGACTATGAAGATAAATTTAGTGTGTTTAAAGTAAGAATGAATGATGACACTAGGGAACATGAATATATTGTCAAACATCTCAATAGTCAATTATAAACTATGTCTACAATCCTAAAAGCCAAAGAAGATGAGTGCTTAAGGTATGCGATTGAAATTGAGTGATTAAAATTTGAGTTAGACAAGACATATTGTAAGATGAAGTCATTTATGAAATATGAAAAGAGCTCAAATGATCTTGACAATATTCTAAGTAGTCAAAAGTATGTTAGTGATAGATTTGGTCTTGGATACAAAGAAGAAAAAAAATGTAACTCAAGACAAGATAAAATATGATATGAATAAAGACAATATAGCTTTTAATATCATTCATTAGTTAAGTAATGAAGGTATTATTAGAATGAAGACAAATCATATCATACAACTAAATGCTATGAGTTATGCAAATTTCAATGGTCATTATTACTCTTACAATCAATTTGGTCATAGATCAAACTATTGTAAAAGATCCTCAAAGAATTCATTTTTATGAAATTTTGTGTAATAAAAT
Source organism: Torreya grandis (assembly GCA_037957365.1). Classification (NCBI taxonomy): domain Eukaryota; kingdom Viridiplantae; phylum Streptophyta; class Pinopsida; order Cupressales; family Taxaceae; genus Torreya; species Torreya grandis. Next base: position 336,506 of record JARHVA010008700.1, on the reverse strand, counting down.
GGAAAGCATAAGAACATAATCACTCAAGATAGTCAATAGGTTCACAAGAAAATAATGATTTTTTTTGATACAAGTGTCAAGGATTTTGTCATATTGCAAAGTTTTTCAATATATTCATCAAGAGACCAAATTATTAGGGTACATGAAAGAATTCATGAAATTTCAAGGAATCATAATATATATAAATTATAAAGTATGTACAATATAAGAAACCTCATTTATTTCAAATGTCATGAGAGAGGTCACATAGCAAGGTTTTGCAAGACCAATCAATATTCTACTTCAAAAATTATGAATCATGTCATGAAGAGAAGGAGTTAGAGAAAATGGAGGCCTAATAAGGTAAATTAAAAATAAGATAAAAGTGGATTATTTTCCATAATAGAATAGGTAACAAGTTCAAGTATCAATGAATAAGCCTTATGCTCACAAATGGACAAGGAAATCAAGCAGGATCTTTAGATATAAGAAAGGAGTAAGGTTGAGAAATTATTCAAAGATAATCTAATGATGAGGAAGGATTACAATTCAATTAAAATCATTAAGATATGGGAATATCCTAAGTTTTGGGATATTTAGTCCCTCCATGACATATAGGTGTCTATACCTATGCTTCTTAGGAGATATATTTCATGTGGGGAAGTAAGTGTGTGTGCTTTTGGAAATGATCAAAATGTCAATCAATACAAAGGTATGTTATCTGAAAATTAATAATATGCAAGATTTTTTTGGCTAATGGGGAGATAAATTACTTATTTTGAGTGTCTTAAATAATATGTACATGATGTGAGGGGGAACATATGTGGACATGCTTTAGTCATGATAGAAGTGAGAAGATGTATGCTACAGTTGTGAATTCAAGAAGATTGATATGATGACTTGATCAAACCAAGTCATTTATTTTAACAAGGTATTTAATATTCTTACATGTTAAAAGAAATATTATGATTTATATAGGTAGATAGGTCCAAGGATTATAAAATCCCAATTTTAGATTGGTGATGTCAAAGAACATATGACAAAAGATGGAGCTTAATGTTAAGAGGAGATTTCTAAGCTCTGGGAGTAGTTTTTCAAGTCCATGGATTAGAGAAGTCTATGTTTAGATTTGTGCATATAAAAGGGGGAGAAATTGCCTCATATCTTGAAACTATGTAAGTATCTTGAGCATCTTAAATAGTATTTGAATGCATACATGTTGATAAAAAATGATTATTGGCAAGCTAAAGAAGAGACCATTTGTTATTAATGTTAAAGGGGGAGACAGATTAGAATGAAGGAGTTTAAATAAGTAATTATTCAATGTAAAGGTGTTTTTACATCAATTACAAATGGGGAGATTTTTGAGGATGGTCATTGATGTTAAGTTGTCATTGATGTCAAAGAGAGAATGATTCATAGTGCATTAATGACAAAGTGATCAAATTAATGGTTTGAAAAGTGTTTGACCTAGATGATATTGATGGTATAGTCATGTTGTAAAGACCCTATGGGATGTTATGAGTGCTTAGAGTGCTTATGGAAGTGAACAAAATTCATCAAAATAATGATATCAATATTTAAGCTCAAGTAATCATCTTGATAGATAAAGCTGAGTAATCAGTTTCATGATGTCATATTTCACACGTGTGAAGGTTTCAAAAGAATATTTATATATGGATAGATTACCCTATGTGAAGAGATCACATGGTTCAAATTATAGGTAATGAATTTGAACATAGTAAGAGTTATTAAGGTGTAAAGTTGGCCTTCTAGGTAGAGTTTACTAAGTTCCCATACTTAACCAAATTTTAATTATTGAAGATATACGGTGATCATTTAATCAGATCATAGATCTATAGATGAGTGTTTAATATAAATAGATAATGATCTAATAGATCATGTGATATCATCAATATTAATTCAATGGTGTGTACTTAGTCAATATGTCAAAGAGTCGAAGATTACGTGCACTGGAGACAAGTGTCATGATCATATTAGCTTTGACAAAAGGTCAATGGTATGTGGGTGTTATTATAGGTAGATATTGATGGTGTGGGTTGAGTGAAATATTAAAATGTGTATAAGGTATGCATATCTACTAAGTGGCACAATCATGAAAGCTCAGATCAAAGATCAACAATGCACATTGCAATGTAAGCACCAGGTTTCTCCTAAGGAGATCAATGGAGTGTATTTGTTCAATATTAGAAGGGGACATGAGAAGATGACAAATTATATGATGTTTAGCATTTACATAGTGAACTTTGGAACTTAAATATTTGAACTAATGAAAGAAAACTAGTCTATAGTTTTTGAGCTATATCATTTGATCTAGGATAAATTTCTTGATGATGTAAAAATCAAAGTTAAAGAGGAATTCAAGGAACATCCATAAAAGTTTATTATAAAGTTTGAGTATTTTTAAAATTATATATATATCAATCTTCACAATTGACTATTTGTTCATTCATAGTGCTACTATATAAAAGACTACTATTGGAGTAAGTTATGCTTTAGCATAAAAGTGTTTTTAGTAGGACTAATCACCTAAAGATGTCTTAGAGGTCATATGGAGTGTACCCAAGTATTTAAAAGTGATATTATGTTATTAATTTTCTTGATGAAGTTCTAAAGGGTAATATGTCTCTATAAGACCTATTAGGTCTACTAAGGCCTAATTGAAAGGTGTTGTTGCTTATGTGTGACCCATGGATGCTATGTGTTAGCATAATATAAGTCTTAAGGGTTAAGGCATGTATTATGGCTGACCTAGAAGTTGATATTTATAAAGAATATATAAAGAGTGGAGACCAATGTAATGGTTTCAATACATGAATGTAGAATTATTGAGAGAAAAAAAGATATAGATGAAGGAAAGATATTAGAGATAGTGTGCTCAGTAGATGGAGTGAAGTACAACACAAATTGAGAATGATAGAAGAAGCCTAGAGGGATTAAAAAGGGGTGTTTAGATGCATTTATTGTATGATCAAGTTTGAGTGTGTATGAAGAACTGAAAGAGAGGTGTTATAAATTATTTCTCTATCACATTGAAAGGCAATCAGAGTTTTGGAGATGTTGATTTCATAGGTGTTATGTGGGTGCTTAACATCTAAAACAAGTGGATGATTATTCATGCTTAGGGATGGATGCTCATTTTGAAGTGGGTGTTTTGTTAAAATCTCTCTTTTTTTGTGATCATCTTATAGGATAATTATTCCATGTGTTTTTAGGCTTGAGAGTGGGTTTTATAACCTAAGAGGGTTTCCCACATAGATCTTATGTTATGTGTGTGATCTTGTATTATCTTTCTTATTCATTATGATGAACATCATGTATGATTTATGAGTGCTTTTGGTTATTGATTAAGATTTTGAAAGGATTAACATTGAAGTTTGAAATATCTTGCATCACTAATTCACCCCCCAGTAATTATAGTTCCAACAATGTATAATATTTTAACCAAACTTTATATATGAACCATAAAACTAAACTCAAGATTCTAAAAGTCTAGAGGTCATGTATTTATGACATACCCCAACTAAAATATGAAGATAGTTTGAGTATACATACTAAATTGGTAAATCAACCACACATATCATGTTTTTTCATAGTCCTTTCATAGGAGACTCTAACTAGAGAATATGAGCTCTATTCACTTTTGGCCATGTCCTTTGTTTTATTCATTTTGGTCTTATTTTATGCTTAAGTCACCATTTTTCCTATTCCCAGTCTTCTTGAGCCTTCTAAATAGTCATTCCACCTTAGCCAAGTTAGTTTTTGTATCCTCTTTCTATCCCCCTAGGTCTCAAGACTATAGGACATGAAAGATGGGGTTGGACTATAGTGTCAGTGCCATTAGTGTCTATTTTTAGTGCTCTTGTCTAGGTCCATTTTGAGTTCCAACAGTTAGTTTGCTTCACTTAATGAGTCTTAGTCCCTTTCTTAGATTCATCCTTAAGTTTCCAATTGTTAGCCACACACAAATAAATCTCTCAAATTCAAAATAAATATTATCCCATATAAAGGAATTCACTTTTTTTTAATATCTAGCACTTACTACATTAGCACATTATACATAATAGAAATAATTAAATAATATATCTCAGCATTCTACAACACACATAGACTTGCATGCTTGATCAAGGAAGGGCCTATGCAAAATTCATTCTTTCATCTATCCTACACGTTGGTTATGTATGCTCCCTAAGGGATAACTAAATTTGATCTGAGACCATAGTTTTAGGGTTAATGTAGGCAAGAATCAGGATAAAAATGGTTCTAGATCATGAGATCATTCTTCCCCTAACCCAATTTTCCCCCCTTTTGCTTTTGATGAATTTTTTGTTTGCATGTGTGTAGATGAATACATGGTTTTGGAGATTAAAATGGACATACAAGAAGATCTATTGACTTTTAGCCTCTGAGATTTGATATACATGCTCACATTGACCTGGTGAACAAAACCCAAGAAGCTCTAATCCTTAAAACAATAGTAGTGAGGTGGATTATAACACTGATGCCACTCCTATATATTTTTTGTGATCTTATCCAATCACAAAATGAACTAGACAATGTCCCAGTCTTGCATCTCAAATTCTAACTCATAAATAATTCATTTCAGTTCATTTTTAGATAAGTTTACTTTTCTTCCTCATGTAAATTACATGATAAAAATATATATTTTACTAGATTAAAAAACATTTTTCCCCTTACTCCAGATCCCTTATTATAAAGGAACTAAACACTAATTTCCCAAAAATATTAAAACATTTGTTGAATCTAATTTACTTCAAACAAATTTAAAACCCTAGGTAAACTTAGGGTTTTTGCATCATATTTTTTTTCCAAAAATTAACTTTCAAATTTATAATTCTTTTATTTTTTTTTTGAGAATTTGTTCTATTCAAAATTATTTCTATAATTTAAATCATTGTATAATTTTCAAAAAATTTAAAACCTAGCTAAAAACCCTAGATTTCCAAACTAGGTCCTCAAAACCCTAGCTTTACTTCGTTTCAAATTCTATAAAAGTATTTTGGAATTTTTGCAAATTTTTACTTTTCCAAAAATAATTCAAAATCTCACTATTAGTTATTTTCTTGTGCAAAAATTTAAATTTCAAATTTCAAATTTTTGGATAACTTTTTGTGCATTTATTTTATTCAAAATTATTTTTAGAATTTAAAATTATTAAATAATTTTAAAAAATTCTAAAACCCTATCCCAAAACTTTATATTTCCAAACTAGGCCCTCAACCCCAAGTTTTCCTCTATTACAATTTTTAGAAAAATACTCTAAAATTTTAATAAATTATTTAAATTACCAAAAATATTTTAAAAATCTCTATGTTCATAGTTATTTTTGCATTTATTTGCTTAATAATACTTTTCAATATCCTCTTTGATGAAATAAATAAAATGGCCACTAAGGCACTAGTTCCATCTCATCTCATAGATCAATTCTTAAAATTTTGTCATAATTATGATAATGAATGGATAAATTTGTGAAATTACACATTAACTAAAAATGTGAAAAATTATTTTATTTACAATGAAGATAATTAGTATTATTGTAATTAGTATGACTATATATGTGATAGTCATAGTGAAGTAAAAGTAGATTCATCTTCTTCTCTCAACCCTATCTATTTGATTCCCTCTTCTAAAGAAAATAATTTTGTTAAATGGGAAAGGTACTTTTCACCTCATTCTCCTATGTACAATTCACAAAATAAACAAATTAGTCATGTAATTCCAAGTGAACCTCTTATTGGTTATAATTTGCTTCCATGTGAACCTAATATCTCTCTCTTTTGATACTTTAATGTTCAAATTAGAACAATATAAATGTAATAGAATCAAATTGCCAATGCATAGTTCAAATGATACATCTCATGTTCTTAACTCTATTATTTCTAAAGAAGATCTAAATTATAAATATATTTATCTTACTTCTCATGAAAATAGTTGTGTACTCCATCCATGAATAACATTGATGCACATGATATTATAATTTCAAATGATACTTTATTACATATTAGAAAATAATTAAATTCTTCTCTAACACCTCTCCCTAGTTACACTGAAAGTGATAATGAGTATGATAGTGAACATAAAAATAAATATGAAAATAAGAGTGATTATGAACAATATTCCAATGATGACAATGCATGGAAAAAATATTATTATTATGCACATAGTGAAGAATTATATGCATATCATGTTTCTAACTCTTCTCTCACTCATCTCAACTATAATGCACTTCTAAATGTTATTTATACTTTGCATGATTATATTCAAAATAATGAACATGTTCATGCTAATAGCACATATTATACTCATTTATAATGTGACACACTAAAATATAAAGATACCAATGAATATCCCAATCCACCCTCACTACAGTAGAACCCAGTTCTCACTTTTCACCTAAAGAGAATAGTAGCCCACATCCCTCTAGTAAGGTCCAAGTTAACATTACTCCCAAGGTTCAAGTGAGCACACACCCTCTTTATTATCCAATTTATAAATGTAGCATTCTCATGGTTAAAATTAACAATCAAATTCAAAGATTAAATAAACCACTTCAATATGCTAATATACCATCCAAAGATATTATCTCTTTAATGCATGTAGTTGGTGAATTATAACACCAAGTACATCTCCTTACATTAAAAACAAGGATTATAAATCTTGGATGGATGATAATTATTTACATGGTAACCCTCTTATAAATACATTTATAAGAGATTCATTACCTAAGCATTTATAAATACCATCATTGCCTCACTTTGATGGGACTAGAGATCCATTTGAACACATTCAGGCCTTTCAAAAGACTTTGCCATCTAATGTGAGTCCTTTGATTCTACTCAAGTTATTCTAGTAGGCATTAGCGGGGGAACACATAATTTTTTCTTTCATATGATCCCCATTGTTTCTTTTCATACATATGATGACTTAGAGGAGGAATTTCTTAAATATTACATAGCAAACATGGGCACTCATGTCACATATGAGAAACTTGCAACTTTACATCAGAATACTTCAGAGATAGTTAGTGACTACAACTTAAAATTCAAGAATCACATGTTAATATTGATATACAAAATAGAAGATTTAGATATTTAGAATATATTTATTAAGGGGATTCACCAACCTCTCCTCAAACATCTACTATATCAAACAAAGTCTTCTTTTAGGTACTTATGTTATACAATACTAGCTTTGGAAAAGAAATTAGGATTAATTAAGGAAGATTCAGTTGATCAAATTACTCTAGATTTCACAATAGTATCTATAGATCCTAGCATCCAACATCCACCATGCCTTAAATAAGATAAGAGACCAAAATAAAAAAACAACTGATTAATATTAGAGAGCCAGTCTCTAGAGTAAAACCTACACTATGCACTATAGAGAACAACATGAAGGCACCACTATAGTTTGATTCAGAGTAATATAACCCATATATCTATTATTATCACTATTAAATAGGAGGTCAATCACATCACCTTGTACTCATCGATGAGATCTACATCTCATATAGAAATAACAACATTGGCCTTTTTAAAACTATACTTATATCACTGGACACATATATAATGATTGTTATGGACTTAGGGATTGCATTAATAGATGTGTTGATAATGGCATCATAACATTCACATAGGGGGCACAGATATCTCCTCCACCATGGACCCATAGACCTCATTCATCCATGATTGAGTTATCCCAAGACATTCCTTTACAGGAACCATTGGTCACTCATCGTGAGAGTAATACAAGATCTAGGACATAGCCTCATAGAGAATATCATATTACACCTATTCAAAAGGTTTGATTATATTATAGTGAGAGAAACCTACATATAATACTGTAGTTTGAGGAGTACATAGTGTAGTTCCATACACATATCTAGAAGAGTGATAGGCATGATAATAAAATACTAATCATGATAAATATTCACTATGGTAAGATTTTTTGGATCCTATCTCATGTAAAAATTCACTATAGTTAATATTGAATGAACCCACATCATAGAGTACTGCTCATGAGAAATATACACTATGGCTAGATTTTATGGGTCCTATCTCATGCATCAATCCACTACAATTGAGATTAAATAATCATTTAACACATATTTCAATTCTAGCTCGATCTATGGCTTAATAATACACATCACAATAGAGGCCACATGGTATACAATTTTGGATATATGAGCCTTCTTCACAACACATAGTTTTAATTGTAGGACTAATAAATTTACATTTTATAAAATCTCTTTGCATAACTATAGTTAGTAAACAATAGATAGCATCAAATATAGAGCATATTCCTACATAGAATGAGCAATATGGACACTTGTTTAGTTGGCCATTAGGTTTTAGATAATTATATAATAAAAAGTGATATGACACATAGCCATACTAGTTTTAGTTCATAGGCTTCACTTAGTAAGGCAATAATGGATCCAAAGGTCTAGCTATCCTTTTTATTCTTGAGCCACTCTCAGGGATGTAATATGCACAACATGTTATCTTACATCCCCATATACTAACAACTAACATTCCTAACTCCCAATAACTGTACATAGCCAAAAACTTGTTTATCAAAAATCTAGATCTTATAAAATCCTATGTTATCAACATTAATCCAACTCAACCCATCCAAATAGTTTACCAATCATAAACAAGTCAATTTATCCCAACAATATCCTAATTGCACAACATATTTATTTTGCTCACATATAATTAAAAACCAAATAAATTTTTTTTTTACATACAATTCAAAATCAGAAGATAGCATGACACTTATCAATAAAACAATCAAATCACATATCCCAAGTACCATTTTACCAAAACATATACAACCTTGGACTTCAATAAAAAATCAACTATTTATAATCAACACATTTCAATACCAATATATTCCATAATACATAACACAACACATCTAAATCAAAATCAACCCCATATATATCAAGATAAAATCAATCATGAATAGGTGTCATACCCTCACTCTCACACTCACTCTCTCCTCCAGTACTAGTCCCATATTCTAGCCTAGCATTCAATGACCCTGTACCTCTTTGAGCTCCCAAATGCCTCTTATAATGACTATCTCACTCTAACAACTGACCATGTTCCTCGTGCAAGTCTACATACCACCTTTGAATACCCATGTACTCATCCATAATCCATGTACTCACCAACCATAATTAGGTGGAGGCATCTTATGCCTATCTAGCTTAGCCCTCAACTCATCTCTCTCTCTCTCTCTCTCTCTCTCTCTCTCTCTCTCTCTCATAACTATAACATATGTAGTTGTAGCTATAAAAAACGTATCAAATCAATGAGCATCAACACAAACTATAACTTTCACTCACTCTATCAAACACTCCCCTAACATATCATCAAGAACATGTTATGTTAGCTCTCAGAGTGTTGACTCAATGATGGTCTCCTATAAACCATCATCTCTACCTCGTCCCTCAGTAGGTACTTCATCCTTATAACCTCTGACTCCACCTACATGCAAAAGTAAAAATGTTATGTTAGCCATACACTTTCAAAACAAGCTAAAAACTGCACAAACCTATACATAATTCATATATAATCAATACTTACCTCTCATCATCTAGATCAACATAAGATCTTCATACTTAAGGGCATACCCTACACTAATAGGATATAAAATATCCTAGCAATGCCTCATCCACCATGTGATATATGCCTATGTGTATCCAATATCATCTACTTCAAGAATATCTAAATCCATGTTTCATGCATTTAAAGGTAATGGTGCTAAATCAGCCTCAGTAAGCCTCCCATGAGATATTACCCTCATTGGTACCTATGTACTCCTCACCCACATGCATACTATAGGGGGCATATCCTATGGTACCCTAAGCTATCTAGTCACATGCTAATACTAAAATCAGTCGTACACTCAAACCTAGTAGTCATGTAGCCAATAACTAACCCTCATATACCATAATTGCATTAGATGCTTGGGTCACCCATGGAATACTCTATAGGGCCTGCATATGATATCCTAAGCCACCAATATATATATATATATATATATATATATATATATATATATACATACACACATATATATATATACATATCTATATATATATGTATGTATGTATGTATATATATATGTATGTATATGTATGTATATGTATATGTATATATATGTGTGTGTGTATCTATATATATATATATGTATATATGTATATATATCTATGTGTGTGTGTATATATATATGTATATATATATATATATATGTATATATGTATACACACATATATATCCCAAGGGACCAGATATGCAACATACTCATCCACCACTCTCTAAATGGATTTGGAGGTGGCCACCTATCCCTCAATAATTTCATCTATTGTATAATCACTATGTGATCATAAGCCCAATAATGCAATAAAGTAACCATTCTCACACCAACACTAAATGCCTCCTGAGTAAACTTGTAAAAGTCCCTGTATAAGTGGGCAAGCATAGTCCTACCCTATGAGAACATAGTACCTGTCTATACTATGCATGATTTAATACATCCTATATGCAATCAACACCCCACTCCCATCCTCAAAATCAAATCAAGACAACTTTTATAGATGCATAATAATCAACTACACAATAAATGACAATAATACATCACTATTACTACCTCTCCTATGTATGACTAAGGGTACACCAACAAAATATAAGGATACATGATTAATATCATCTGTACCTATGTCATCATGTAATTTCACCCACCCTTTACTAACTATAAAATACAAAATATGGTACACATCCTCCATATTCATCATAATATCTCTAGTAGAAAGCTAAAAAGTACATGTGTGTGCATTCCACCTCTCACATAAGGTGGTAATTAGATATCTATCCCACTACATAGTGCATATGTCACACACATGATCCAACCCTACCGTATCCATCACAACTCTCTCATCAGCTAACAAGGGTAATAATATTAGGGTCTCTATCACTTGGTCTCTATGAAACTCCCTAATCCATACCTTACCCTAAAATAACACTAAATAACAACATATATATATCAATCAACCATGCCAAGAAAATAACTAAGATACACAATAATAGGAAACAACTCAGAAAATAAAAAAACTAGCCCCAATAGATAATAACATTACAAAAGGACACTAGCACTGGACAACAACCTTAAAACCTAGATAACAACATTGAACACTAGATATCAGCACTGACTCCTAGACATGAGAAATGGAACTAGTGGAAATTTCTCGAAATACTTCAAAATATCTTAAAAACATAAAATATAGGCTTCTAAATAGGTAAAAATATCATGTTTCAACTACTTACCAAGGTAAACTCCCCACTAGCCTCAATCTAGGATACCAAATGATCAAATCAAGTCATGGTAGGTGCTCATTTCCTCAGCATATCTCCTACTCTAGAGTTCCAAATCTCAACCTAGTCAATGCACAAATAAATCTAGAATCAATCCAATTCTTCTGTATCAAACAACTTTCTCATTCAAAATAAAATAGCATTTTTATATAACTTCAACCCTGTAGCTCTATTTTAAAATCCATTTTATCCCACAAAATCATAATAATGATACTTTTGATATTGCATGATCCTTGCTCTCTTACTACATCATCTGCCTACTATGACACACACATCTCTATACCAATTTTTACCCAAACATACAATTTGGTCCTAACCAATCAAAGGCTCAATCAATTATCATACAATTTAGCCTAATAATAAATAACTCATTCAACTTTCAAAACAACTTAGTGTAATCAATCAAGCAACTTATTAATCAATTCAAACTATACCAACCTTGCTTATACTAGTCATCAATTTTGGCTCAACCTCCTCTATCAAAAATCTCATCCCTCTACTAAAAAGGGGGAATCATTCCTACTATTCTTATTCCTACACTTATCTAACATGCCTATGCACTCTCATTAGATGGATACACCATGATTCATACCACTAGTATTTAGACTATCAAATTTAGCTCAAACCTATCAAGATATACAGTGATTTAGATTGCATAGGTCACTCATCATTACTTAAGACATATAGAGAGATACACCTTCAATTTATAGATACACCATGATTCTTACACATTCAACAGTTGGATTATCAGATTTATCTTAGATAAATCAAGATATATAGTGATTCAGATTACTTGGGTCATTCAACATTACTTAGGACATTCAAAGAGACATACACTCAATTTATAGATATAAATATGAGTCAGATATATAATGGTTTAGTTTATATGGATTCATAGTGACTTTGATATACATCCAGAATAGATACTAAACTTGAGGGCATGTATATTACTACACATCTCATACATATAGCTTCATACAATATGACATATCTACACGACTAGAAAGTAGATTATAGGCATAATATAAAGAATATTATTTTGAACATCAATTTTGCACATGGAACATGGAATGATAACTCATTTCACATGTGGTTGTATAGATTTATAGACTATACATATGCATTATTCACATACCAAAATTGGGGGCATGACACATATGTTCATGTTCTTCACCATCTATGATTATATAGATTGGAATGACAAGACATGCCATTCTCTTTCTACACATTTACTATAGTTTACATTATACCCTATTATACCCAAGTTGTCACCAAGTTTGACCATATGATCATCAACAGTGGTTAGTCCATACCATTACCCAAACCCAAACTACATTAGTTTGTGTGGGATAGAGGATAAACATTGGGCTTGGGCCTGGGCCTCTGAGCATTTCTTAGTTCCAATCCAAATATTCAGAGTGGGGGAATGAAATATTTTTCTCTTCATAGAATATAGATTCTATGCACACATTTTATATTACATGACTTTATGTGAGATAGAAGACAGACATTAGTTCTGGGCTTCTGATAATTTCTCATTCTAGTCAGATTTAGGATAGGGGATAAGCATTGCCTTCCTTCTCCATGTTATGTATATTCTAATTAGATTCAACATAAGGAGCAAGCATTACCCTCCTCATGTTATATATATTCCAATTTTAGATTCAATATAGGAGGCATCCATTTCAAGGATTCCTTTTTTATCTAGGCACTATTTGGCTCTCCATCCACTTCCTTGGCCAGGAAGTGAGTTGGACCCTTTTTCAACACAGTTATCTTCACGTAAGTAGGTTTAGGTATGCATGTTATTTTCTTTATTTTGCTCTAGTATTTCATTTCATTAAATTACTAGATTAAAAGGGAGAGAATTGTATACACCCTAAATTGGTCAAGAAACCACACATATCATGTATTTTTCATTGTCTTTTCATACGAGACTCTAACTAGAGAATATGAGATTTGTTCACATTTAGACAAGTCCTTTTTATTGATTCTTCTTGTTCTATGCTTAAGTCACATTTATTCCTATTCTCAATCTTTCCAAGCCTTTCAAAAAGTTGTTCCACCTCAGCCAGGATAATTTTTCTATCCCCTATCCATCCCCCTAGGTCTTTGGACTATAGGACAAGAGCATTGGGGTTAGACTATAGCACCGGTGCCACTAGTGTCCATTTCCAATGCTATTTTCTAGGGCCATTTTGAGTTCTAATAGCTAGTTTCCTTTATTTAATGAGTCTTATCCCCTTTTTTAGCTTTGTCCTTAAGTTTACCAATGTTGTCCACATGTAAATAAAGCTCTCAAATTCAAAATAAAGAGTCTCTTATATAAAATATTTCACAAGGAATTTTATATCTATAAATTACTACTTTGACACATTAGACATAATTAAAATCAATCAATAGTATAACTTAGCATTCTACATTACACATACACCTTCATGCTTGATCGAGAAAGGGCATATGCATAAGTCATTCTTGTATCTATCATGTGTGTTTATTATATAGAAGTTTTTCTTGTGAATCTCTAAGTGCATGTGAATCTCTATGAGTTTGGTCCTTTGATGGAGATCCAGATTTCTAAAAATTTGGATATTGCTTTGGTTATCATAGTAGATGATTGTTGGCTTATGAAATTGGATACCAAACTCAGTGAGAATCCCCTAAAGCTATATTAACTCAGTGGTGGAATTTATATCCCCTATATATTCTACCTCTTTAGATAATAAATTAATTACATGTTGTTTCTTGCTTAACCAAATTATTTCACTTGAACCAAGTGAGAAAATATAGCCTAATTTGGAATTTTGACTCTAAATATCTCTATCCTAATTTGAGTCTATGTATCTGATTAAATTAACCTCTATTCCTACTCTATAGTATGTCCCATATTTATGTGAACACTGTATGTAATGAAGAATATACTTAGCTTCTTTCCAATGCAATTTATGGTGCTCTTGCATAAAGTAGGAGACCATGCCAAATGTATAGAATATGTCAGGTCTAGTGTGTGTGATATAGATAAGACCACCCAAAAGTTACTAATATGGAGTTACATCAACCAATTATGTAGGAAAATCAACCTCCAGCTTCACACCAAACAATAATGGAGTATTTATCTTAAAATTAACCATGTTAAACCTAGCAAGTAAATCAAGAGAATACTTGGATTATGATAAAGTTATCCTAAAATCTGATTGAATGATTTCAATCCTAGAAAAGTAATGCATTAATACCATGTTTGTCATTGAAAATGTATCTGAAAGTTCTATTTTCACTACTGATATGGATGATTATGAGCTCCTTGTAATCAATAATTCATCTACATAGAGAACTAGGATCAAAAGAGAATCATTACTGTAAGATGTAGAAATTCATATCTAAGTAGCATCTAGTGAACACAACTATCAGGAGAAAGGAATTCATATTGGCATATCATGCCTGAGTGGCCTATTTTATTTTATAGATAGATTTCTTGAGTCTATAAACCAAGGAGGAATCTTCCACAAAGCCTTGTGCTTCCTCTATGTAGATCTTTTCTTTGAGGTCACTATGTATAAAAACACTCTTGACACCCATTTTGTGAACATCCCATCAATGTGTGGCTATGATGGATAGAGTGAGTCTAATAGATGTCATATTTTATATAAGAGAAAATGTCTTAGTGTAGTCTATGCTAGGCACCTAAGAAAACTATTTTGCATATAGGCAAGCTTTGTACTTATCAACAAACCCATCTACACCATACTTAGTCCAATAAACCAATTTGTAATAGACCAATTTTATTCCTTTAGGAAGAGGGACCAAGTCGATTGATTTCTTTTTGATTAGGGAACTATACTCCTCCTACATTGAAAAATCCCATTTTGGAATGCTAGATCCCTCATGGAAGGTTTGTAGATCTGAGGCAATGACAAGGTAAGCATGTGAAGTCCCTTAAAATTATGAATGTGTCCACCTTGTATCAAATGGATTTACAACCCATTTTCTATCACTTTGAATTGTCTGTCTAGCCCAAGTGGGACTAAAATTATATGATATTAGAGAATTAAGAGGTGAGTCATCATCATCTATAGTGTGAGTGTGAGATAGAGGAAGAGAATCCTCATCATTGCTCTCATCACTTTACCTTGAATAAGAAGAGGAGTCATCCTAATTATTAGGAAGATTTTGAGGTGGATCTAAGTCACTATCTAAGGTGAAATCAATGTCCATTGAGACTTTTAAAGAGTCTACAGTGCCATTAGTGAGTTTAAGTGGGCCCTCATAAAACCTGGCACTGCTTTCTATGAACAACTCAGGAGTTTTAATATGTAGGAGCATATATCCCTTAGTACCCTTTTTATACCCCATAAATTTACAAGAATGACTCTGAGGGTCAATTGCCTTACATTTCTTCTTGGGAATATGGGCCATTGCTAGTGATATAAACACTTTAAAGTGATCTACTATGGGATTGTGACTATCCCAAGATTTAAAAGGAGTGATTCCTTTCAAGACTTTGTGTATAACAGGGTTCTAGATGTAGCATGTAAAGTTAATTGATTTAACCCAAAATTGAGGAACAAGATACTTTGATTGAAGCATGTAGTTGGCCATTTCCTTAAAGGAATGGTTTTTACATTCAACCACACCATTCTATTGAGGACTATATGGAATTGTATGTTGCATATGAATATCCTCTGATGTGCAAAACTACTCAAACCTATTGTTGACATACTCCCTACCAGTTTTAGTCCTTAAGATTTTGATGGAATAATATGACTACTTCTCCACAAGTGCCTTAAAGTCCTTGAAGTGGTCAAACACCTCTAACTTCTTTTTAAGAAAAAACACCTAGGTGTATCTTGAAAAGTCATTGATGAATGTGAGAATGTATTTGGTCATGTTGAATGAAAGTTTTAGAAAGTGACTTTCTATGTCATTATGGAAAGTTTATAGCTTATGTTCGACTCTCCTTACTTTACCCTTATCATATTTATATTCTAGATACTTAACAAGAATGCAACCATTGTATAGGCCATCTAACAATTTGACTTTATGCAACCCTAAATCCATTTCTTGATGATTGAGTGTCTCTAAGTAATGGTAGTTTAAATTGCCAAAT
>JARHVA010008700.1:260000-315000 GCA_037957365.1 Torreya grandis | reverse complement strand
AATTTAAATTGAATTAGTGTTTTGGTTTGTTTGTCAACTTTTCATATGTTTAAAACCATAGTTAACCTGTCAAATATATTTTGACTTTAGACCTAGTAAATTTTTTATCGACCATAGTCATGTGACTAGTCTATCTATAGGTTTTGGCACATTATAGACACATTGGAGTCATCCATTGTTTGTTTTCAAGCCTCCTATTGTTGTTTTAAACCATTTTTAATAATAGTGCCTAGGTGGTCATTTTACGTCTGACTCTTTTGACACTTAGTTTTGTGTAATTTTAATTCAATTTTTTGCATTATTTAGTATCTAAAATGTGTAATTTAATATATTTACACTTGTTATTACCTTATTTTAAAAACTTTAGTTAAATTTACATTTAAAAGGTTTTATTTTAAGAATTTTTTAAGGTCCTATTTAAAGGGATGTTATGACTTCACCTCATTTTTCTTCAGATAAATCTCAAATGCTCAATGTAAATACCTATAATATATAAAAAAATTCATGTTAAAGATACATTTATGGCCCACAAATTATGGAAAAATATTGTTAAGACTGAAAAAATCCATTTTGGATGACAAGTGAGCCTTGAGCTTACCAATCCATTTCAACATAATCATAGGAAGCTATTTTAGGATGGATTACAGAGAGGATCAATTTAGACATTAGTCATGAAAAAATCACAAAAGAATGTATAATAATTGACAATCTAATCCAAGCTATTCATGTGAGGTTTGTTAGTGATAATGACGAACAAACTGAAAGAAATCAATACTAGTTACCTTCCCAAATTGATTCCACCACCCAAGAGCGGGTCCAAGTTTGTTATCCACTTAATTTAATGCTATTATTTTTGTCAACAATGGCTTCTTTGTTCCTCCATTACCTCAGGAACACTATGCATAACTTAGGCTTAATATAAAAAATTTCCAATCTAACCTATCAAATGAAGCTTGAAAATAACACAAATGATCAACACAAAAGGATGTGGAGACAATTTCACATTATAACCTTACAATAATTTAGCTTAAGAAATGGTGTTATATGCCCTTATATTTATAGATTTTGGAAATGGTCTAAGATCAACCATAATCATGCATCTCAAGATTGAGATGTGTGGCCATAGATTGATCTAATATTTGGAATTAAATTTATAAATAGACTCATAATGATTTAGGAGTAAGCAATACTAATTAGGAATGGGTGACCCATAATCTATATATTTTATACATTTATTGCTTATAGATGCCACCCCATAGATGATGTCATTAGGTGATGCAAATATTGAGACTCAATTTCTAATATTGAAATAATCAATAACATCTATGAAAAATCCACTTAAGCTCTTAATGTGAATTAATTATCCTTAAACAATATTAATCAATATTTGTGCAATTCTTTGGAAATTGGCCCTCAATTAATCAAAATGGTTAGAAAGTCATATTATTAATACATAATTTGACTCAAGAAGAATTAGAAGGTGATGTTAGATGTGTTAGAACCATATTCCCATTTAGGATGTTGCCAACATAAAATAACAGAGGTACATGACATGTACTGACAAATTAGAATAAAAGAGTGATCCATAGCACAAAAAGATGAAATCATCATTTTGAATTGAAATGAATTCATCAAAGTTAGGAATCACATAAAATGTAATTATCCCATCTAGGGATACATTGGCTTAAATTGGCACTTTTATATGACAATATTGAACCATTTAACACATTTTTAGTGATTTTGACCTATATTGGGCATTTGAGTGCAAATCAAGTAAGATTGATTATTTCAACAAAAATAGTGTTAGGAATTGGATGTCTACATTTTACCCCCATTTGAGAAGGCATAGTGAGACATTTAGGTGAAAAAACCTATTTTCTTAAAAAATGGTTGTAAAGAAGAAATGGAAATGATCCATGATTCCCCCTCCACAGGACATACTAGGAGGAAAGAGAAGGATGAACTCTAGAAAACATAGGTAAAGTCAGATATTAACCCATAGAATAGATCAAATCTAGATGAGCTAATGCTTTCACATGTGGTTACCATCAATTAAAAAAATATTTATAGGTATAATGGTCCCCAAAGATGAGGGTAATGGAAAAGATTCAATTCAAACATATAAGTGACACACTTTGAACATACCTAATATGACAATGCAAATTGTGTGCTTATGGCATTGATTAATCCCTAGACAAGTTACACACTAAAACATTTCCATCACGGAAAAAAGTGTGGAGAGATTATAATTACAGTAATAGGAGAATGTGGTCTCTAAAATTATAATAAGAAGTGCCTCAGTAGGGTAGATTTGATCATTATAAGACAAGTTTACCCTAGCAAAACTAATTTTGATCATTGATAAAGAAAGAATAATGGATTACCCCTATAGGTCTGATTTAGATTTGTTAAATGGTTTAAATGATTTTTCTCATCATGGAAAAATTGGAAAGCAATTAGGTCAAGGATATAACCTAAAATATATATTAAAGTAAGTGAGCACAAAAATATATGCAATGGTAGAATATATAATAGATACACAAAAAACCATGCACACAAGGATGCATAAAGTGATGAAAATAAGAATGAAAGTGGTCAAGATGACCCAAGATATCTCATGTATCAAAGTTCTACCTACATAGTTCCATGGATACATGTTCTAACATGAACTTCAAGACAAAGTAGTTTACCCAAAAACATGAAATAATGGAATGAGGGATGATGAAACTAACCAAAATCTGATTATACTCATGATGTATGTGAAGAGATGCACATATAAGCATAGAGTCAAGTGTTAAACCTTTTGATCCTAGTTTATACATAGTGATCTTGAGACCTATTCATCAAAGTTTTGTTGATGTCAAGACTTGAGTCTAGAGCACAAACTAATTGCTATAAAAAAATAAATTAGGAATTATAAGTATGGTGAGCTCATAATAAAATTTCATTTCAATTACACAGCGCTAGTTCAAATGTGAATACCTATAACTAAGGATAATGGGAAATAATTACCAAACTAAGGTTACAACTATTTACATGTAAACAAAAAAGCAAAGACAAAGAAAAGTATAAACATAAATGGACCTAACTTAAATTCAAGATATGAAAAATCAAGATTCAATTAGGAACAAGAATGTTTAAAAAGAAAACAAATAAATCTTAACAACATGAGATCAAAATCAGATCTATGTGGACCATCAAGATGTACTTGGAAAATTAAAATAAAATAATGAAGACCAAAAAAGAAAACAAAATATCCCATAATACCAATAACAATCAAACAAACGAAAATGTCTAAGAAAAATGTGGTAACATGAGATCAAAATATAAATAATCAATATCTATGTGAATTACCAAGATTATATTGAAAATAAAACAGAAGAGAAAAACATATAGGAAAACACAAGACCAAGGTGAGACAAGAAGTAATGAAAAGATAAAAAGGAGAATAAATAAATGAAGAGACATGAAAGCACAACAAAACATAAAAAAAACAACAAAACACCAATAAAACTCAAATAAACACACACAAACAAAAACAAAGTTAGTGCAGTTTAAACATAATTGTTCATGTATGTGTGGTAGAGGCATTACTTTCTACCACAACATAGCAAAGATTAAGGGAAAAATTGTCATTTAGAAACTAAATAAGAATAATAGTAGAAGAAATGGGGGAAGAAAATAAAAGGAAAGGGTTTTCCAAGCTGAATCTAGATATATAAGACAAGTGGACATTGCCTACATAGTTCCATGGATGTATGTTCTAACTTGAACACTAGGCAAAATATAGTTCTCCTAGAAAATGGGATAGAAGAAAAGAATGATGACTAGAACATATGATTAATTTTATAGAATATTAATGAATAATTGACAAATAAGATTTGTCTTACAAAATAGTAAGTTTGTGAGATGAGATGACAAGCCAGTAGAACTAAATTTTCTTACAAAATGGCAAGAGCATGGCATGGTGGGACAAGGGAGAATAATCTTGTAAAATGGAAAGTGTGTGGGATAAGATGACTAATATAGTGGAAAGTTAGTAGGATAAAATGCTTGAAAAATGGCAAGAGTGTGAGGATAAGAAGACTCGCATAATATAAAATTAGGAGGAACAAATGCTTGGAAAATGGTAAGATCATGAGGACAAGATGAATAACATAAAAAAATTTATGAGGATAAAATGCTTGTAAAATGGAAAAAGAGTGAGGATCAGAATGTAAAAAATTATAAGACAATGTTTTTGTTCTTTTACGAATCATTTTTTAATGTTTTTGGTGTTTTTGGGATAGAATATGTACAAAGGAGGACCAACTAGTTAAGGAGATGCTTGTATAAGAGTAGAAGTTCCAATAAACAACTAAGATAGCTACAATATCATGTGGAACTATAAAAAATAGATCATGGAACTAATTTAGAGTTCCAATAATAGTTAAAGATGAAAGCAATAGCATATGCTCACAAATTGATGAGAGTGAGGGTCTTAAAGAGACAAAAATGTTCACTAAAGAATAGTAAATGTAATATAGAATAGTAAGGAGTGCATTATCAATCTGTAGAACCTTGTAGAAGATAAAGATATTGAACTCAAAATGTGTTCTTGTTCACTTATATATAAAAGAAGCTATAAAATACTATCCTGGCTAAATTTATTTGTAAAACATGAATTGAAGTATTCATAATGATGATAAGACATAATCATAATCATAATTGGTCAAGGGACAAAATATTTTAGGTTACAACAAGCCCAAGACATAACAAAGAATGTGGTTCTTTAAGAAAACGGTCCAAATAATAGAGTCTAATAGATGGATGGTCCAGGGTGAGGTAAAAAATGAGGTTATTGAAGAGAATGGTTTAAATAATATGGTTTTCAAGGAAAAAAACATGGGGTAGGATAAAATTTGTCAATAATACCAATGGTCCAAAAGTTTTCACTATCTAGAGTCATGAAAAGTGGTGCAGGGTAGTATATAATGGTATGATAAAATTACTTCAATGTAAGTTTCCCCCAGGAAAGGGTTCTTATAGATAATGGTTTAAATTTTTCCATGCGTAGGGCCTCTTAATTTGAATAATGTTCATGGGCTTTAGAAGTTCTTCACCATTTGGTTTACCTAGTTGATATGCCCTTGATCCATAATTTACCATGATAACAAATGGTCCTAACCAATTAAGTTGGAACTTACATTTTTTATTGTGTTTAGTGTTTGTGTTATTTTTATTTTCTTTCAATACCAAATCACCAATCTCAAACTCCAAAGGGAGAATGTGATTGTTGTAGCTTCTCCACAATCTATTCTAATAGGCATGTAATTTTTCTAGGGTAGCCAAAACCTTACCATTGATAAATTATAGTTCTTATAGCCTTGAGACTCTATAATATTCATCATCTTTAATATGATCTAGTAATACTTGTAATGAGGGAAACCTAATATCAATCAGGATAATAGCTTATATACCATAGACAAGGGAGTATGGAGTGGTTCTTATTGGGGTTCAATGAGTAGTTCTATAATCCCAGAGGGTAGGAAAGATTTGTAAGTGCCAGCTATGACAAGAGTCATTGAAAATCTTATTTAAAAGGGATACAATGGTTCTATTTCATGCCTCTACTTATTTGTTGCCTTATGGGTTATATGGAGTTTATTTCTTGTTCTTGATCTTGAATTTATCATAAAGAGATTTTACATCTTCGTTTATAAAAGATATACCATTATTGGACATAAGGTGAGGTAGGATGCCATATCAATTAATGATATGGTAATGAATGAATTTTTAAATTTACTTCCCAGTAATGTAAGTGAGAGGAATGGCCTCAATCTCTTATTAAAGTACTCAGTGGAAGTCATAATGTGTTTATGGACATCTAAAATTATTCCATTTATTTTATTGATGAGAGCAAGGCCCCATGTTGAGAATGGCCATGGTGTTGTGATTAGTTCTAGTGGTAAATAAAGTGAATTTATAAAGTTTCCATGTTTTTCATAAGGAATGCACTCACTTACATAATTTCAAGCTTCAGACTCCATTTTTTGCCAATAATAGCTTGATTTAAAGAGCTTCTTTGCTAAGACTACACCATTGGTGTGGGGCCCACACATTCCTTCATGAACCTCCCTCAATGTTATCTTGGATTCTCATAAAGATAAAAAATAAAGAAGCATTCCATCATAACCTTTACAATACAGTGTGCTTCTAATGAGGGTATAACATAATAAATGATGATGGAATAGTTTATGTTGATTATTGGATAAGTTAGTTGGGAAAACATGTTTATGGAAGTAGTTATAAAAATATTGAAACCATTGTAATTTAGGTGGGAGATTAGGAAAAAAAAGGGTGCATACCCTTTTCAAATATGATATAATATATGTAGGTCAAATAATATTTTCAATTATAAAGAAATATTCTTTAACACCACTGTCAATCTATTTCATGGAACCAATTATTGTCATTATATCAGTTGATCTATTTTTGGCCCTTAGAACTTGTTCAAATTGTAGAGATGGTAAGTGACCTTTGATATTATCAATAATTTATTTTTAAGGAACAAGATTATCATATTTGTTTTGATACTCATCAGTGGTCTAATTTATGATCAACTATGAATCCACATTAATGTTTAAACTCTTAATAACCCACTAGATGGCAAGGCAAAGTTCCATAATTAATTCCTCATACTTGGCCATATTATTTGTACAATAAAATTGTATATGAAATTCTTTGAATTAGATCCCACTATGGTGTAATAAAAAATATGCTAACTCTAGATTCATGGGATGTAAAGGAGCCATCAAAATATAGATTCTATTATTCAAGTTCCTATGATGCTTGTTCTATTACCATAATGGAATCATCTTGGAAGTCAAAGTTTAGAGGTTGAGTATATGTGATAGGGGCCTCTACAAGTTGATTATTAATAACCTACCCCTTGATTGATTTTTGATTCTGATACTCAACATCAAATTCAGTTGGGAACATAACCCACTTAGCCATGCATCCTTGAAGAGTTATTTTAGACAATAGGAATTTGAGAAGATCCATCTTGGTGATGATAATAGTTTTGTTGTTTAGAGTATAATGTCATAATTTTTGGGTAACAAATACCATAACTAAACATGCATTCTCAATAGGTGTATCATTATGTTTATAAGCCACCAAAGTGTGGATTAAATAATATACTTCATGGTTTTTACCTTGATCATCATGTTGGGCCAAAATTGCCCCTAGTGCATGTATTATTGTTGATATGTAAAGAAGTAGTCATCATCTAGGTGTTGGCAGTCTCAAGATAGTGGGCTGGTCAAATATGTCTTGATTTTTGCAAAGGCTATTTGACAATATTTATCACATTGAAATGCAACCCCTTTCTTTAAGAGGTAGGTAAATGGGTGGTATTTATCTGTCAATTAAGAAATGAGCATGTATATAGATTAGATCTTTCTTTTTAGGCTTCAATTATATTTAAGATTATTTGGTGGAGGCATTTCCATAATGGCTTTGACCTTGGGAAGGTCAACTTAGATCACTCTTTGTGATACAATGA
The DNA here is from genome assembly GCA_037957365.1 of Torreya grandis. Taxonomy (NCBI): domain Eukaryota; kingdom Viridiplantae; phylum Streptophyta; class Pinopsida; order Cupressales; family Taxaceae; genus Torreya; species Torreya grandis. Next base: position 307,454 of record JARHVA010008700.1, on the reverse strand, counting down.
AACCTAGAAATTTTCCTAATGTGACACCAAAGACACACTTAGGATTCAAATGGAATTTATATTCATGAAGCCTCTCAAAGATTCTTCATATAACATTAGGATGTTTAGATCTTGTTTTTAATTTTTCTAGTATATCATTAAAATAGTCCTCAACAATATCGGGCATCATGTTATGGAATATGACGGTCATGGCATGTTGATATGTGGCTCTAGCATTCTTTAAACAAATGGCATGACTTGGTAACAGAATATTCCCCATGGAGTGGTGAATGTAGTATTATGTTTATCTTCTTGGGCTATATTGATTTGGTTGTATCTATAAATTCTATCCATTAAGGATAACATCTCATACCTAGTAGTTGAGTCAAAAATCATGTCAATGTTGGGCAAAGGAAAGTCATCTTTGGGGTATGCTTTGTTGATATCTCAAAAATTAGTACAAATACATATACTCGGGTTCTTTTTACTCACTAAGACTATGTGGGAGATCCATTCAAAGTAATCCAATGGTCTAATGAAACCTTCCCCTAAGAACTTTTCTAGTTCTTCTTTAACTAATAAGGTAATATGTGAATGCATCTTCCTTAATTTCTATTTGACTAGTTTAGCATTAGGATGGACAACAAGGTGATGCACAACCAAGTTTGGGTCTATGCCTAGCATGTCAAAGTACACTTATGCAAAGATGTCAATATAATCCCTTAGGAAGGATATAATTTGTTCACATTCTACTTTAATAAGGGAAGTTCTAAGATAAACAATTTTGGGATCCTCATAAGTTCCCAAGATCACTTTTGTTGTGTTCTCCACAAGGAATGTAGATCCATCTTCTATAATTTTAGGCAAGGTATGTTTGTGATCATGTTCTTATACTACATATTCTTGCAGTTCCTCCCAAAGTTCTAGATAATGTAATGAATCAAAATCTACCATCTCAAGTAAAGGCCAAGTAGAAAAAACCTATAAAAAATTAAAAGCGAGATCCTCAAACATTTTTTTATTCTAAATAAATGCTTTTACTAGATATATAACTTGGGATAGAGGGATGTTCTGTACCTTGAGGGGATGAACAAAATTTCCCACCTAAGAGCACCTAAAATAAGTTTTCACTCAAAGTCTTATCTTTTTATTTACTTTTTCCTTAATCAATGATTGTCTTAAAGAGGTTTGAAACTAAAGATATCAATGTTTTATCTTTATTATGAGAAAGAATGTTTTCTTTCTCTTGAAAGTAGATAGAAGGATCTAATGAAAAATCAAATCCTTGTTTGTGACTGGAAATGGGAAATCCATCTTGTAGGCCCACATATTCTGTAATTGATTCATCATTTAAAAATTCATCAAGCTATATGACTTAATTTTATTGGTCCCAATCATTAAGTTCATAAAGGCATAGGGAACAATGAGGGTTTGATTCAAGATGGGAAGCTCCAATGGTGAAAATATGGTGTTCTACTTCAAGAAGGGAAGCACCACTAGAATAGGTTCTTGCTTCAGGATGGAAAACTCCAATGGTTAAGGTTAAAATAACACTAGAATAAAAAAGGTCTATGTCAGCAAGCTCATCAAAAGGATATAATGGGATGCTACATCATTTATAAGAGTCTCATCGCTAGTTAATTCAAAAGAATCACTATCAAAAGTTATGAGAACACCCCCAGGTGGTATTAATCTAAGACCATGATTCCAATTAGGTACTCCAACTGATAAGGGTTCCAAGATTCCTTGCTCTCATGGGCCAAGGCCTTTTCATAAATAATTAATATGATCCACGATTTTATTAGTGATTGGATTCTTTGAATTCTTAAAGCAATCAACAAGAACTTTAGAATATAACTAGTCTCCCTTAATAAAATCCTCTCAACTTTATTTGACATGATAGTAGGTAAAAAAACCATAGGTGGTTTTTAATATTTTTTCTTCTATTGCCAAATTATTTAAGGTCTATTATGATTATTTGAAGGTTTAGGCTTATCAAATGTTTTTGGAGTTTTAGGAAACCTTACAACATGGAAGGCATCCTTAAGACTATATGTGGAAATGTCCATGTCTTTAATAACAACTTTTTTCATAATAGTTAGAGGAAATGGATCAACTGAAGTGGAAGAGAGATCACTAGGGTTGATATAATTGGATGGAGGTGGATGTGAAGCTGTAGCTTTGTTCTTATTCATAAATAATCTACAACCTAGCAATAGTTATAATTATGGAACTGAAACTCAAGTTTTTTTCAATTTTTGTAAGGCTATTGATCGATGAGAATAGTAACCTCGATGCCATCATGGGGAAACTTAAGGCACTGATGTAAGGTAGAGGGGATAGCCTATAATTCATGGATCTAAGGATGACAAAGAAGTATGTTATAGGGTAATTCAATGTCCATAATATGGAGTAATATATGGTGTGAATCAAACCTAACAATTATTGGCAACTAAATAATACTAGTAGACTCCCTCTTGACATTATTTTAATCCTTAATGGTGATTATCTTTAGATGAATGAATTTCATAGTGTAGCCCAATCATTATACCAAATTAAGAGATATGATGTTCAGCCCTAAACAATTGCCTATAAGAATCCACTTGATCTTAAGATTTTCAATGATCACTTAAATGCATAGTGGGTTATTATGGCTCGATCCAAGTGTTGACATGTCTTTCTGATAAAAAAATACTTTAAAAAATGAAGACAAATATCCCATAAGGTTATATAATTGTTTAATATTTATATCATTAGGAATAGTATATTTTTGTAAAATATTGTTTCGGATGCTTCTATGGACTTCATATGTCTACAAGAGATCCAAAATGGAAAAATGTGTAGGGTTTTACTTAGTTTTTCTGATAGACTATAAGGGTTTTTAGCATTAGGATGAGACATCTTAGTTTTGGATCACATAGTAGTCATCTTTGGATCCATTAGAGAAATTTTCACATTGGGTTCTATGGCATAAAAGGGAAAAGGTCCCTTTAGAGTAACTTGTGAACATATAGTTGTGACTACACAACCTAGAGGTGGCGGGGAGTCAATATAATCATAAGATGAAGGTAAAGGGCCTTAGAGGGTAACTCATGGGCATCTATTTGCATTTATATAATTTTGGTAAAGAGCCATTATAATTTAAAGAAGGGCATTATTCATAGATAATAATCCATGTAAATGGAGTTGTAATAGAATTGTGAAAATGCAAGGTGGTATTACTAGAGAGAGAGAGAGGGTGTTGACCCTATAATGATGGGTCTCATACTATAAGGAGCATGAGATGGTTCACATGGTTGGACAGAAATAGTCATAATGTGGGTTGTATAAATACATCCCATGGTGTTTTTATAGTCATAAGGTATGTTGTTGTAACCCAAATTATTAATATGGGTATTATGATAATGATTATGCACATGTTGATTATGATTTTGGTCCTAATTCTTATTATGATTTTTCCTTTATCCTTAGTTTTGTCCTTGGTTTTGGTTATTCCTTGGTGTATATTGAATAGGTCAAGGAAATGGGTCCTTATAGATTCCCATATGCTAATTTTTGTCCTAATTAAGGGCCATCTTAATCTCAACTTCACCACTCTCAATCAGATCTTCAATAATTTGTTAGAATTGGATACCATGAATTACAACATGATGAAAGTTTTACCATTAATTTTCTTTATACCAATCTAGTTTTGGTTGATCTTGAAGAAAAGACATTGGTAGTAGCCATACAATCAGGTTAGCTATTACAAGATTTTCTTAGACTATTTCAATTGGTTTTCCTAATTTACTAATGACTCTAAAACTGCTATGGTTTGTTCATTATGGAGGTTATCCTTGCAAATTATGTGGTGGATTAGGAGGAGATAACTATACATTTTGGGCCAATAAGGCCTACATCATTTTTACGTGCCTTGTTTTAGTCACTTTATTTATAACCATATTTTTGTTCTTATTGAAACCCTTCGGTTTCTCTTACACAACTATCTAGCTAGAAGATGAGGTTTGATTCGACATTTGACCCTGCATGAAAATCTTGACAAGGACTTTTATAATAAGAGCCTTTTCAGTCTATACACCTGTGTTAATAATTTCCTCAAATGAGTTAGCATTAGCTAACCATATATTATATGTGACCTCAAGATGTAATTTATGTGAAAATACATCGATAAACTATTTGTCGGTCAAGTTATACTAAAATCAAATTGCTAATGTTGTCCACCTCTATACATATATGATAAAAAATTCTCCATCTCATTGTTTGGATTTGCACAAGTCAAAAATTATCAATTCATGCTCAATGTTGTATGAGAAATGCTTGACAAACTTTTTTGAGAAGTCATTCCAATCTATAACCAATACTTTGTGTAACCTAAGTGACCAATCTAAAGCTTTCCCCTCTAAAATTTGTAGGAAAAATCAAAGAAAGTAAATTCTAATATAATCAAACTCTTGGAATAATACAAAAAATTATTGAATATGTTCATGTGGGTCCCCATTTCATTTATATTTATCAAAATATGGTGCCTCAAAATGAGATGAAAAGAAGACTTAGAGAATAGATAGATCAAATAGATATGGACATATCTCATCAAATTTATATTTTTTTAACTCTATTATTCATCTTCAATTGTGCCATAATTTCTTTCATGGAGTTCCACTCTTGCATGTTTGGTGCATTTTTGAGTGGAAGATAATTCTATTTGGGTGGCATGTGCCTTTTCTACTATTATTGGGGTGGAATATGCCCTTGGTGTTGTTGCTATTGGGGTGGAATGTGTCCCTATAATTGTGTGGATTTGGTAAGGTTGTACACCTTATGATCCACGACTTGGTTTTGGTTCACTTCTTGAGTCGAGTAGGTAAGCAATTGATTCCTAAATTTTTTTTGCCTTGAATCAATTATGTTCTATTAGTTTTGGGGATTTCTTTGTCTATTCACCATTTTACATGTTGGTTTAGAAAAACTATCCAGATTATCTTGAAGTATTTCCTCAATTTTAATTGAATGTTTGGGTCTTTATTTTTTCAAAGTGACAAGAGGTTCTTAATGATTAAATAATGTGTGTTCTATGTCTAGTAAAAAAAAATTCACAAACTTTTGTGCCTCATTTTGTTCCTTTTATACTCCATGATTAATTGTTGAGTTTTCCATCAATGATTATTGCATGGGTTCAATCACATTTCCTTGTTATTTAGAATCATTTTGTGGATTGAAGTATCAACTAGAGATTCAGTTAAGTCCATGATAAGTTGATCGGCATACCATTCACTTATTTTCTTAATCTTGTTAATAAGATCTTGATTGGTTGCTTTTGAATCTACAATTATTTATTTATCATTGTTATAGGAAGAAGGTATGTTTGTGTTCGAAATGTTTTGTAAAACTTTCTCTCATTTTTTTTCTAATTGTCTAACAAAGGTGTGCAATTATTTCATAGGAAAATCCAAGGATAACCTAATGACAGATTCTATCAACCTAAGGAGTGATTCATCTTGGTTCTCTTGGTATTTAGTGTATTATTCCTTATATCCTACAATTTTAGGAAATTTCTCAAAGATAATGAAATTCGCTTAACCATCATAAAAATTCACATCCTCATAGTTAGAACCATAAGGGACCCCACTATGAGTGAACCTTTGAGTCATGTCTATAAAGGGTTGTTCCATATGTTTTACTAGATTTTAATCAATATTTTAAAAACATTTAAACAAGGTATGGGTTTTGATCTTTCTTTCAAATAAATGACTAAGGCACCAAAGAGACTTTAAAAGGAGGGTTGCTTGGAACTACACACAATTATAAGAATGACGTTAATCAATTTACTCAACCTTTGGGTAAATTTAAAATTGTATGACTTAGAAGAGGGTATGATAACACAAAAATTCAAGGTGAAAACTAGTATATCAAAGCCTATATTTTTTTGATAAGTCAATACCATAAAATCTAGTTTAACTTCAATGAGTTGTAACCAAAAAACTAGAAGAAGCTCTTCATATTAGAAATCATACAATGTGAACCAAGAAAATTAAAATGTGAAAACATGCAAGAATTCCTAAGTATATATATAAAATCATACAGGAAGCATAATGCCACCATATGGTAATAAGAATGTTAGTATAAAATGTGTTCTATGATTCAAAGTGTGAGTGATACATAAGATGACTTGAGTCCACCAATGATGACAATGTGATGGCCTTTAAACCAAATTATAAATTGCACCCAAGTTCCCTCATGTCAATTTCAAATGGTGAACCCAATTTAACACATCAACCTTATGAACTTATAAAAGTAAAAATTTGAATTTAAACTATCAATGAAAGACTTAAGAAAATTTAGAAAATGGTCTAGACTCAAATGGACATCAGAACTACATCAAAATATATTATATGACACAATGTTTTTAGATGACAAATTTGAATAAGGAAAAGATTGCATTTCACTTGGCCAATGTAACACCTCATTATCCAATAAATTATGGACAATGTGTTTAGTTATGACTTTTTTTTAACAAATAAGTTTTGACTCAAATAAAGACCAAGTAATTTACAACCAAAAAATATAAATACAACTAATTAATCATCTTAAGCACTAAACTAAAAAGGTTGCATGATATTTTTGAAGTCCATCTTTATACATGCAATTGAGAAGAAATTAAGTTTTTATCTAAAATAAATGTTCATTAAATATTAGGGTTTTTACACTCCCTTTCATCAAGTGACAATAAAATGACATGGAACTTGGGGCACACCTTGCATCAATAATATTTCTATAGCATGTGGGGTTTATCTAAGACTTACAAGTTTTCAATCATCTAAATGGATCCCATGTGTACCAAATTTCATGTTAGCACACAAAGGAATAAACACATCAATTAATTCCATGTAAAAAAACTTGTTATGGAAAGGTCTTGTCCTTTTCACAACCATTGCATCCATCACATTCTCAGTGTAGTGGAATGTCTAAAATAATCATACATCCTAGGCTTAGCCTCCTACTAATGGATATGGTTTAACCACTCAAATAATTATCTTAGTGGGGTGACAAAAATTTATATACCCTCTATGGAAAGGGGTTGAATATGATGCTGGGAGATGAAGCAATGGGTCAAATATTCCCTATAAAACTTATGGGAGGTGATGAAATCAACCTCACTAGCCAAAATGTATAAAATATAAAACTAAGTAAAAAGGCTTTATGGTTATTTATAGATCACCCAAGCCATGTGTATCTTGTGGATAGCCTTGACAATGATTTTTTGACACCTTAAGACTAAGGCATAATTTTCAATAAAAGTGGCACTTTTATCCCATAAGTTACCTATATGGGATGGGGGGGGGAGACCATACACACACAATTTTTTTCTTAAATAATTCTAATAAAACAAGCAATGATAAATGGCATATTTATAAAACCTAAATTTGAGGTGAGTTTATTTTTAAATTTGAATTGAAGTGTTGGGTGATGTTATTTGGCCCCTTGTCCTTAAGTTGTAAAACTTTTAAATAACAACTACAAAACATTCAGCATAAATAAACAATTTTTTCTTTAAAGCACCAATTGGAAAGATTCCTAATTATTTTAAAGCACCAAAATGAGGTTAAAAATACTTAAATAAGGTCAATTCTTCAATTTTCCTATGGGTCCTACATGAAAATCAAGAGAGTATTGTTTAACTTTAAATAACTTTTGCAAATGAGATAAACAACTTTAGTTTAAGTTCTCTCATGTTTATGTTCTTAGAAAACAAAGTGACTGTTGATGGTCACTCTGACTATTTTAGTTTCATTTAAGACCATTATTAATCAATTTTAAAACAATCATGGTCAGTTGATACTTAATTATCAGTAGTTACCTATAGACCTAAACCCATCAACATTGTTGTGAAAATTCACTTGTTAACTTGTTAGAATAAAAATTTCTAAAAGGAAACCATCTAGATCATGAAATAAAACTAGACTAGAGACATAAAATTCAATTTTAACCAATATAAACTTGAATTTTTTCAAAAATGTTTTGGCAATCATAAAAACTTTACTAGCCTAAGATAGAATAAAAACTCTAAAAGACAACTTCTAGATCATGTTTTGGTTCAGACTAGAGACTTCATAAATATACTTTGTTAGAAAAAACTTCAATAAAAGCTCAAATAGTCAAATTTTAAACGGGTTTTCCCCTATAACCCAACTCATAGCGATTGGCATAACCATTGGTGGTTATTCAGAACCATTAGTGCTCACTATATGACTTATGTGTACATAAAACATTGGAAAACAAGATAAAAAAATGAAGTTAAAGGAATTTTTAATGACTAAAATGTAACTTTAGAATTTCCATAGTGTCTTCCTTGTTGAAATGGACTCCCTGAGTCCCATTAGCATGCCAAGATGTAGGATGGATTATAAATAGGATCAATTCCAATATTAGTCATGAAAAACTAATAAAAGAATGTATAAGAAATGAAAATCTAATCCAACCTATTAATGTAGTGTTTGCTAATGATAATAAATAGTAAATTTAAATAAAATAATACTAGTTACCTTTCCAAATTAATTCCACCACCCAAGATCATTTCCAAGTGTGTTCTCCACTTGATCTAATGATCTTGTCTCTATAAACAATGGCTTATTTTCTCCTTTATTACCTTAATTACACTATACATAGCCTAGGCTTAATAGAAGAAATATACAATCTAGCCTATCAAATGAATCTTGAAAATAACACAAATGATCAACACAAAAAGATATGGAAACAATTTTGCATTATAACTTTACAATAATTTATCTTAAGAAATGGTGTTTTATGCCCTCCTATTTATAGATTTTAAAAATGGTATAAGATCAATCATGACGATCCATATCAAGATTGAGATGTGTGGCCATGGATTAATCTAATATTTGGAATTAAATCCATAAGTATCCTTATAATTATTTGGGAGGAAGGGACATTAATTAGGCATAGGTGACCCATAATCTAGATATTTTATGCATTTATGGCTTATGGATACCCACCATAGATGATGTCACTAGATGATCCAGGTATTGAGTAAAAATTTCCAATACTAAAATAATCAATAATCTCCATGGAAAATATACATAATCTCTTGATTTAAATTAACTATCCTTAAACAAGATTAATCAATATTTGTGTAATTCTTTGGAAATTGGTTCTAAATTAATCAAAATGGTTAGAAAGTCATATTAGTGGGTCATAATTTGACTTTAGAAGAATTGAAAGACAATGTTAGGTGTGTTGGAACCATATTCCCATTTAGGATTTTTCTAACACAAAATAACAAAGGTACAAGGTGTGTACTAATTAATTAAAAGAAAAGACTGATCTAGAGTATAAAAAGGAAAAACCATCATTTTAACTCGAAATGAATTGATCAAAGTTAGGAATCGCATAAAATTGATTTCCCCATTTAGGGATACATTGAATTAAATTATCACTTATATATGATAAAATTGAACCATTTAATGCATTTTTAATGATTTTGGCCTAAATTAGGCAATTGATTGCAAATCAAATAAGATTGACATTTTCAACACAAATAGTGTTAGGAATTAGATCTCTATAACTATGTCCATTATATTTCAGAGTGTTAAAGATGAACTCTTCCTCTACATTGGTAATAAAGAGTCTCATAGTGATTATTGGAAAATCCTTGAGTTGATACATGAAGGCACTCACCTTTTAAAGATCATTAAATTAATATTTGAATTGTTAACTACACCTATAAAGGGTGATGAAAAAGTTGTTAATTTTATTACTAAAATTAGAAAAATTAAAGCTTAATTAGATGGATGTAATTTTAATTTGATTTATGATTAATTATTTTTTAATTTTATCATTAAATTTAATATTTATGAAAATTTATAAATTTCATCTCAATTTTGAATTCTAATTATTAGACTGAGCTAGATATCCCTACCCTTACTACCTTATCCGCTCTCCTAATTTAGGAAGAGCAAATTATGACAATTATTGATTCTAAGGAGAATGCTACTCAGGCACTTCTCACTCTTAATAATGTTTTTCAAAACATTAAAAACTATAAATCTAACCCATATTTTGTTAAAAGCAAATACGAAAATAAGAAATTTGGTAATAAGAATCATACACCTATGTTAAATAGAAATTATAATCTATGTGGTAAATTTGGTCATAGAAGGGAAACCTATTATAAAAACAAGGATATAAATAATAATAAAACTACTAAAAATAATAAAGAGAAGAAATCTAATCAAAATAAGTGGATAAATCAAAACCCTAATAAGAATAAAAATCAAGATTTAAATGTTATTGCTTTATATGTTTATTTATGTGCTTCAAATGAAAATGAATGGATTTTAGATAGCAGAGCATTGCAACATATGACATGATTATATGAAATTTGATGTGATTTTATAGACATATTTGAATAATTTACGTATGAGATAATTTTTTTTAGAAGAAAGTCAATAGGGAAAAGCAAATTTTCATTTGTTGTTATTAATGATGTTTTCTATGTACCTAAGATTAAAAATAATTTGCTATCTTGTTCTCAAATTATAAACAATAATTTAATTATAATATTACTTAAATATAGTTGGTCTATTGCAAATTTTTATAGTTCCTTAATTGTGTAAGGTGTTTAAAAGAATGTCTTATATATCTTTTCTCCTTCTTTTATATGTTTTCTTTCATCAAATAATTATAATGAATCTCAGTTATGGCATGAAAGATTAGGACATGCTAATTTTATAAGTTTACACAATATGTATGTAAATATTCTTATTGTTGGAATTCCTTATATCCCTTATAATCATGAAACTTGTGAGAGTTGCTTACATGGTAAGCAACATACTAACCCCTTTCATAAAAATCATGATGTGAATTCCTTACATACTTTAAAATTAGTTCATAGTGATGATGTAGGACCTATTGAATGTTGTATCTCTTAATGGTTCTATGTATAATTTTAATTTTATAAATGATTACAGTATAATTATATTGTCTTTTTTCATTAAAAATAAATATGATGTATTATCTAAATTCAAGGAATTCAAAGCTAGTGTTGAAAATGCATCTATTTTTCTATTAAGAGATTAAAAAATTATAATGGTGGTGAAAATGTTAGTAGAGAGTTAGATTATTTTTTAATTAATTATGGTATTAAAATATAATTAATAACTCTTTATTCTAGTTAGCAAAATGGTATTACTAAAAGTAAAAACCACACCATCATAGAAATGGTTAGAACAATGTTGCAATGTACAAATGTTCTTATGTTTTTATGGGCGAAATCTATGAACATTGTTCTTCATATTGTAAATAGAGTCCCTACTAAATCCTTGTATTTTTATATGCCTTTATAAATGTGGACTAAAAATAACCTAGTGTGGCGTATCTCAGCATTTTTGGTAGTCTTGCTTCTATCTTTATTCTTAATGTTAAAAGAAATAAGCTTGACCCCACTTCCTATTATTGCATTTTTGTATGGTATGAAGGTAAATCAGAAGGTTTAAGAGTGTATGATCCATATAAACATCATATTATTGATAATAATAATGTTATTATTCTTGAAAAATGTTTTTGTGATCCCTCTATGGATCCTACTCAGTGTCATTCTATTGATGAACTTGACTTTGATGTTTCTCCTTGTAATGAAATGGATGACCTAGAGGAAGATGATCCAGTTATGGATAACTTAAAGTCTGAGTAATTCCATGAGTTTCATGTTCACTATAAAAGACCTAAATATGTATAATTCTTAGTCTAATATTTTAATTTTTATAACATTAATAAATTAACTAGAATTCAACATTATTATCATGAATTAATGACTATGTATGAATGTGAACCTCAATCATTTGAGGAAGCCACTAAAGATGATAGATGGAATGTTGTTATGCATGTTGAATATAATGCCTTATTTAAAAAATCAAACTTGGGATCTTGTCTCTCCTTAAACTAAAAGTCATATTGTTAGTTATAGGTGGCTTTATAAGATCAAATATAATTCAGTTGGTAAAATTGACAAGTTTAAAACTTAGATTTATTACTCCTAATTTTTCTCAAAAACCTAGGATTGACTATGCTGAAACCTTTGCTCCTATAGCAAAAATGAGTAATGTTAGACTTATAATTGCTCTTATAGACTACAATGGTTGGGTTATCCACCAAATAGATGCCAAGAATGCATTTTTAAATAGTGATTTAGAAGAAAATATATATGACTTAGCTTAAATGTTTCACTCATCCTAATAGAGCACATTATGTATGCAAGTTAAGAAAAGTTTATATGGTTTAAAATAAGCTCCTCAAGCTTCATATTATAATATTACACTTTTTTCAAAGAATTAGGTTTTTCTAACTACTATTAAGTTAATGATCTCTTTGGTAAAGTTAAAAATGGTCTTTTGATTCTAATTGTATTATATGTTGATGATTTATTGATTACTACTGATCTACCTAGTTTAATTCATAAATATAAGGATAAACTAAGTCAAATGTTTAAAATGATTGATTTAGGTATTCTACATCAATTTTTAAGAGTGTCTATATTTGAAGATACAAATTCAATTATTGTATCACAGTCACAGTATGCACATAATCTTCTTATTAAGTTTAACATGCTTGATTATTAATCTACCACTAATCCCATTGAAGTTGGTATTAAAATTGATTCTAAAATTTCATGTGAAAAATATAACCCTACTTGGTATAGATAGAATATTGGAAGTTTGATTTATCTAACCATTATTAGTTTAGATATCTCATATGTTGTTAGTGTTGCTTCTAGATTTATGCAAGATCCTTATTTAGATCATTAGAAATTAGTTAAATGTATAATGAGAGAAACCGTTAATTATGGTTTATTATAATATTCTATTGATAATGATAAATTATATGGTTAATGTGATTTTGACCATGTTGGTGATAATTTAGATGGAAAATCTACTTCTGGATATGTGTTTACATTTGGTGCAGGTGTTATCACTTTAAGCAATAAGAAGCTATTATCTCTCTCTTATATAAAAGTTGAGTACAAAAGTGTTATGGAAGATACTAAAGAATCCTAGTGGTTGTGAAGGTTAATGGGTGAACTTAATTTGGATGTTTCTTAGAGTATAATCCTTTATTGTGATAACCAAAGTTATATAGTTCTGGCAAAATATCTAATGCAATACAAAAGAACTAAGCATATGAAAGTTCATGTGAATGCCATCTGAGATAAATTCCTCAATGGTGATATTGATCTATATTTATGTCCTAAAAATGAACAAGTAGTAGATATCTTTATAAAACCACTAGGTGCTACCAAGTTTTGTTAGTTTCATGCAATGTTGGACTTCTCAAAGTTGCCATTAAGGGGTAGTGTGCATGACAATGCCACATCCTAATGGCCATGTGTTTATTCTTATTGTATATTTTTTTCATTGTAAAAAATTGTAAAATTCATGTGGAATTTATGTGATTGGAGTAAAATTCATGTGGAATGTTTATTTTAGTACCCCATTACATTAGAAACATTCATTGTAATAGAGGTCCTTACAATATAAAAGTCTCAAAATATGCTTAGATGATTATTCATTAGAAATTGTGAGATGTAGTCTCATAATCATGCTATCCTAAACTTACATTTGAATAGTTTATGGATTATAATTCCTTTTGTTTTTGAATCTAGTGTTTAAGATGATGAAGGTTTTTAAATCTTTCAACTTTGTACATAGTGTAATTCTTTTCTAAGGTGACTATGACATATATCCCCACTTAGCATTAATGGGGAGTATTAAATTTAATGTATAAGTGGTTAATTTATAACACCATTAGTATATTTTAAGTAATTAAATAATATTGATTTATTATTTATTAACACGGGATAAAAACCTCATGTAAATAAACAATAAAACATAAACTATTTATTACTTATTGGTAAAATAAATCATATTAGTTTATTATTATTGGTAATTAAAAATGTTATTAGGATGATTAGACATGTTATTTACAAAAGTCACTATTGGTGCCTAAAACTCTTGATTTTAGCAAATAAATCCCTATGAGACTCTGTATAAATGTGGGACTAAATTTTGATCCATAAAATGACCTCTAAGATTTTAGAAGATGGCTCTTCAAATTAATTGGGGTTGAAAAGGGTGAAAAAGAAAATGTAAGTGAAACTAAAGTAAAACTAAGGTGATGCACAAGAATTCTTAACATATCCATTCCTAAAATTACATAAAATAGATTAAACTTTTAAAACATTACAGATAGTTTAAAGAAGCATGTGCATGATTTAAAACCTATAATGCAAATAAAATTCAATACTATAGAAGTAGAGAATATAAATAATAAATAGTAATATATTTTGTTTAATTTTATAGAAAACACCACACCCTCTTCATTTTTGTGTGGAGAAAAAAATACAAAAGGCCTAAAGGCATAGTATAAAGTTTTCAATCATTCTAATGAGGGGCACTTGCTAAGGTCTTGAAATGGAAAAATAACAACTATTATTGCCTCTATTTATAAACTAAAACTATTACAATGGCTGATCTCTAATGATAGTTGTAAAAAAAAAACTATTAAACCACTACCAACCCCTTACAACATAAATAAACCCAAAATATATAGGCATAATGGCCTCATAAGGAAATGACACCTAGAACCTAGGACTCACACTCATGAGAGTAGCTGGTCTTCAAATCTTAGATGTTTCACAACCTTAATGCCTCATGATTCCCATGACACTTAGAATAAATGTGGTCATGATGTGTCTTTCTTCTCCAAACTACCTCTGATTTTTATGTTGGAAATAAGGCACACTTCCCTTAACAAATGACACTGCTTAAATTTTTGACAAGAAGAAACCTACCTTGTATAAGCGTCATGATGCCCCATGAAAGGTTCACTTATTTTTAATTATTACTGCATAGTGGATCTTGTCCATTAATTCATCAACCAATTACATGCCTTCATTTTATAATGAAACTCAATTCATTTTTTAGGATGATCGTGATGACACATGTCAAGATGGTGCTAGTCCTTGGCAAGCTAAGAAAATTTTCATGGAGAATGAGCATCAAGGTGCCACATGGAACTAGTGAAAGAGTTGAGACATAGCCAAAAACAAAAAATGGGACACAAAAAATATGAAGCCAATATTAAAAATTTCAAACTAACCAAGCACATCCTTGATGAGAAGCTAACTACCCCAAAACTTGAAATGTGGATTATGTTTCATAGTTCTTGGTGACTACAGGGGAATGTACCTATGGATGGAAGAACCCAAAAATTCTAGTTGCATAAACCAGTTGAAGTAAATCTAGAAAAAATATGCACCTCACCAGACTTAGAAATTTTTAAGAACAACCTCTAAAGGCATCCACTCTTCCTCTTTAGGTCATGTATTCTTCCTTAGGGCATCAAAAGTTGTGTTTAAATAAATTATTTCCTTGAAGGAGATAATGCGTAGTTTTAGTACAACCATTTACATCTAAAAAATGAGATGACTAAGAGGCTATAAAATGGTCTCCACCTTGAAGATGCTTAGGAGTTAATCTACATATTCAAAGATGGTCTAGTCATTCTAGTTTGAAACTAGTAGGTCCATTTTTTGGTCCTCAAAAAAGATTGTGTTATTTACGAGTAATGGGGATGGGATCCCTAACTAGAATAGTTATTTAATATTCCCCTTCATGTCCTAGACCACTTTCTCTAAGGCAGTTCAAAGTGACTTGCACTTTGATAATCCTTTGTTGCAGATCAAGAACTCATTAACCTTAATTACCACCTAGCTTTTATTGATCACTCCTACTACCTAGATTATTAATAAAGAGGAGGGGGATAGGATGTAGGCCTCTAAATCACATAAAATTCCTCCTCCTTCCTTGAAGGGGTATCCTCCTCCTCTTCTTTGACTGAAACCTCTTCCTCTACTTGAGCGTCTTCCTCATGGTGCTCATCCTAGAGGTTCTCAAATTGCTCATTAGAGTCCAAGTATTCAAAATTTATCTCCCTTTGGCCAATTTCCTACCTATATTTCTAATAGGGATCCATTTTTTTTATTCCATTCTTTCTAGATGTGTTACGCTTTAAGACCCTTCTCCTCTTCTTTGACTGAAACCTCTTCTTCTACTTGAGCATCTTCCTCATGGTGCTCATCCTAGAGGTTCTCAAATTGGTCATTAGAGTCCAAGTATTCAAAATTGATCTCCCTTTGGCCAATTTACTACCTATATTTCTAATAGGCATCCATTTTTTTATTCCATTCTTTCTAGATGTGTTATGCTTTAAGACCCTTGGTCATGTTCTTTGTGGGATAAAAATCCAAAACTATTTTTTAGGACTCCCATGGTTTTTTAAGTGTCCAAAGGGATATTAGATAGATCCATATAGTGTTTGATGTCATATTTTGTGAATGAATTACATTCCTAAAAGTATAGCTAGGGCTCATGGTTTAAGGGGGTGATGGTTTTGAGAGTGGTTATATGGCTGGATAGGCCATAATTTCATTGATCTAGTCTAGGCCAATCTCAACCAGTTTGAGCATAATAAGACACTCTTGCAACCTTCTCATAACTATAATTTCATCTCTTGAAAATGAGACATCATAAAGGGCCATCTTTTTCTACCTTGTGCAATAAACTGAGTCTATCACATCAATCTAACAGGCTAAATCTAGGGCCAAGGTAATATTTATGAATAGGAATGAGATCCATAATGGATCTTCCTTAAATCCATAGACCTTGATGAATGTGAAATAGGCTTCAAGGAACTAGTCAACTAGAATTTTGCATCCAGTTAGCCACACTCTCTAGTGGTCTATCATTCTGAAGGTAGTGGCTTCCTAATTGAGGTCAATTAAGACTATAGACATGAAACATTATATAAATTCATTATAATCCTATATGTTTGATAATATTTGGGTCCTTAAATAAATAGGAATCATCGTATGGGGATAAATCCCCATTTTGGTTATGTCAATGGTGAAGTACAGCGAGAAGAATGAAGAGATCTTGTATAAGATCAAGCAGAGAAGGAAGGAGGAATACCTGAAGGTATTTTAAGCTGAAATTTTTTCTAGATAATTATGATTGGCATCAGTGATAGCATCTACAAATTATATTTTATCAACCCTTTCCCTACTCACTATTTTAAATTAGAAGACTGTACCTAATTGGAAATCATGGACATTGATGTACGAATCTATTCCAAAGATGAATTCTAACATAGAAATGGCATATCTCATATCTTCTAGTGAAAATATCGTGAGATAAATAGGTAGAGGTGGCACTTCCATTTAATTACCATGAAGATCTAAGTTTAAGAACTTTATCTTCTAGACATAAGTGTCCCATACATTCTATAAGCTCTCTATGTCATAGATGTCTATGATGGGGTCATTAGGGAGCTGGAGCATCTCCGTCATGACATCAATATTTATGTACACATTAAGGTGATTGCCTATGATAAAGCCAAAGGTGGAATTATGTCTCCCTACACATAGGGTAAAGATATCTAAGCATAGATGCACAAGAGACACCATGTATTGAGATAGGTTAGAGCTCCATATCTTGAAACTGAATAACTCAAAGTCATTGTTTTGAACCTTTTTGATCATAAAAATGTGAGTTCCCTCTCTAAGTCTCTTTTTCTTTTTTATTAATTTAAGATTGAATATCCCATTTGCAAAGTCTAGGACCAATGTGGGGTCCCTATAATAACCTTTTAAAATGCTCTTAACATTTGGTACTATGGGCTTTGGCTATGTATGGGTGAAAGCATATGATTTTATTCTCCTAGTTCTCTATTTCCTAGGATGTCCACTAATGGATGATGATCCAAAATTCCTCATATTATGAATCTCTTGAAATAATCTTCTCTTTGCTCTAGGAGGACATTAGATACTAGTTTCTACATGAAATTCATGGTGCAATTTTTTTCTCAAGATGCTCTACGTAGCTAAATACTCTCTTGAAGTTATTAAGATTTTTAAATGTTTGGATTGATTAGGAAATAGGTATTCATAGGCCAAAACTTCTAGTGTGATCATCATGCATCTTTTTTTTTGAATTTGGGTACCCATAAATGCTAAGGCTAACACACATGCTTGAGGAATGTCTCATAAGAGATCTATAGTGATCCTCATGGGAGATCATGAAATTGGCTGCATCTAAAAATTAATTATAGGGGAGTATGGTAGATAACTGTGTATCAAAGATGATTCAAATTTAGGGGAGACAAGGTGTTGACACATGGTAATGGGATAGTAGTAACTTGTGCCAATGACACTTATTTTTAAAAATAAGAAACAATAAAAGGGAAAATAACTATGTACAAGGTGAGGCAAATAAGTTAGATAAATTACTTAAAGTGGATTTCATTAACTAAAATCTCTAAGGCAATACTTATTCATCCACTAGCTCAAATGCATTACTGTACTTATTACCAATGATTTAAAAGGGTTGTCTCCATAGGGAATCCAACATAATTTGTTGACCTATTTTCATGTCCCTTTAATTAAATTTCAAAGCCAAGTCTCCTAGATTGAATCCTAGATCAGATGCCTTCTTTTTAAACCATCTCTTAACTACCTACTATTATGTAAACATGGCATCACCAGATTATTCTCTTGTTTATTGAAGACTTAGAAATTCTTCCAACCTAACTTCTATTTCTCCATTTTATACTATTTCAATATCTTTCAACAACTATAAAGTAGGAATCTCCATTGAGATGGTCATGGCCACATCTTTCTCATTTACTAATTTATACAAGGATGTTTTCTAAATCTACTAATGAGTGATTCATTTGGCCCATAGAGTTATCTTAAGATGATTATGCAATTCCCTCTATTGATTAGTGACTATCCTTTTGATTAACCTTAAGAGGTTCTTATTTGTTTATTTATC
The DNA here is from genome assembly GCA_037957365.1 of Torreya grandis. NCBI lineage: Eukaryota > Viridiplantae > Streptophyta > Pinopsida > Cupressales > Taxaceae > Torreya > Torreya grandis. Next base: position 288,576 of record JARHVA010008700.1, on the reverse strand, counting down.
CAACCCGCTCCCTTGTAGGTAGTAATTAGACAATGTTTTAAGGAATATGCCAGTTCTAAGTGTAAATTTTGATTTCTTTGAATAGAGGAAAGCCTATGCATTATTGGATATAATCATTTTAGGAGGGCCAAACCTTGCTACTAGTTCCTCTAAGAAGTTGATGATTACATTTTTCATTGCCTCTTTTAAAGGGCCTACTTTGGTCCATCTCATGAAGTAAACAATAGTCGTGAGTATCCACTTATGGGCCAAAATAGACACTGGATTTATCATTCCAATGATATATAAGCCCCACTACATGAAAATCTCATCAGTCATAATCAAGTCCAATAGTATGGATGAATTATTTTACTTGTTAGCAAAAAAAATGCATTGCTAGCATTTCTTCATTGCTTGGTGGAAATATGAAGACATGGTTAGATAGTAGTATCCTACATGCATGATCTAGGTTTTTTTATTTTTGATAATAAATGCCCCTATAAAGTGGTAAAATCCATGTCTTATAGAATTTTCCTATTTTGGTGGTCATCGATGCATCAAAGAATTTCCCCATCAATTTTTTTTTGAAAAGGACTCTCTAGACTAGTGTATACTAACCCCATACAACCTATAAAATCTCTTTTTGTACATGGGGAGGCTAGTTGGATATCAATTTTTTTCATAAAGTAGGTTCTATCAGTAACCTAGGACTCATTAGTTTCATAATGACTTACTAAAACTATTTTTATTGTATCTTGCTCATCTATTGGGGCAAACAAACATCTGGCCAAGTATTCATAAAGTCCTCTCCCTCAGATCACCTTGGTCATATTGACTTTGATGTCATATTAAAAGCTCCAAGTGATCCAATTATATCCCTTATTTATGATTTATCCTTCCATGATGTACTCTTTGACACTAGGATATGCCACATATATCATTACCTTGTTTCCTACCACTATCTAAATTTATTGAGATTTTTAATGATGGAAAAATCCTATTTCTTAATGAAACTATACTTAGTCTCATATCTATCTAGGGTTATTAAATAGAATTAAATATTGGTTCTCACCCTTCCCTTCATCTTATTTTTGGCTTAACATGGTTTCCAAGCTATGTTCACTCCTATAAACATACATGACAAAATGTTTAGAGAAGTCTAGATTGACTAGCAAGAGAGCGGTGGATATTTCTTATTTGATCTTGTCAAATGTTGTTCTTCCCCTAATGGTTAATTTTAAATATTTTTATTTATTTATCATTAATTTAATTGGATTTACCATCCCTAAGAAGTTAGTTATTAATTGGATAATGAAGTTGATCTTCCCTAGGAAGGGTTGGACTCCCTTTTTTTTGAATGTTAAGGTTAAGTCTATGATGGACTTCACTCTATTTAGGTCAATAAAGATGCCTTATTTGGATACCATGTATCCTATGATATTTCATTATATGATGTTGAAGACACATTTATTGGGGTTAAGGGACACCCCATACTCTTGGTACTTTTGGAAAATCTTCTACAAATTGTCAAAATGATCCTACTTTTTTTTGGAGAACACTATTAGATCATCCATCTAGATGAAGATGATTTTGTTAATTAGGCCTTGAAAATATATATCCATGGATCTCTATAAAGTATCCCATTAAATTATAAAGGTCAAAAGGCATTTTTTTATATTTTAAGATCCCTCACTTTGTAGTAAAAGTGGTGTTATGTTGATCCTCATTTTTAACCCATACCTAGTTATAACCTAAGAACCCATCCAACAGAGAAATTTTTTTCTCCCACTACTATATGTAATATCTATTACATATAAGGAAGGGGTTAATTAAACTTTAGAGACACTTTGTTCAAGTCACTAAATTCTATGCATAGCCTAATTTATTCATTATTCTTTCTCACTAGAACTAGGTTCGATACCCAAGTTAAATGCTTGATTGGGTATATAATCCTTGAGTCATTAAATTTACTTAATTATTGATCCATGAGAGGCATGATATTTAGGTTTATTATCCTTTTCTTTTGGTGGACTATTTTTTATCCATCGAATAGAACTATGGTGTGTTGGAGCACCTCATGGTCATGTACTTTTAGGTCATCATAGGTCTAAGCAATAACTCCTTCAAAACTATTATAGAAAGACACCAATCACTCCTTATAGTTTTGGGAGTGATTTGGATATTGAATGTTTTAAATGATTTGATAAAATCCCATATCCAATGGTAGTAATACCTCATGCGGACATTATTTGTGTCCATGACCCATCTTACTTGTTTTACTATTAGTTTAGAATCTTCAAAAAAATTTAACTACTTCATACCCATGCACTCAAAAAGCTTGAGGCCATATACCAGAGCTTTGTACATAGATTCATTGTTTATGTAGATGAAATAAAAGAAAAATTCTATAAGGGTATCCTTTCTAGATGGATACATCAATTAAATACTAACTTTGGAGCCAGTCTCACATTTTACACCATTAAAATGTAGAGTCTAAAATTTAGACACATTTTTTGGGTTCCCTAATCTAATCTTCCCTCTTCTTCATGACTTTGGGGATGGTTTGATATTCATCATGGATTACATACATCCTGAGGCTTGTGGAATCAATGTTTATAAATAGATCATTCTTGATGAATTCATTAATGAGGAATTTCTCCTCTAGGCCCCTAATACCTACCACCCCTTCCTCAAACATTTATATGTAATACATCTCTTTCTTGGAGAAAGAAGTGTGTGTTGTTTCAGAATTCATCATAGAATCATCAACTATGTGATATGTATGCATCATCTAAAATAACACTTTCAAATTTGATCCATATTTGGTCTTTATGATCAAGTTATACTAATACAAAGATAAGTATCTACCTATCTTGGTGGTGAAATCTCTTGACAAACATAATCCAAAGACTGGTAGGATGTTTATTACTAAAACCTATTGAGTGATTCCAATATTAGGACAATAATAAAAAGTTAGGGGAAGAGCCTTGATAACACCTATGGTATGAACTTTCTTCCCATCTAACTATATTACCCTTATATTCAAAGGTTTGTATTGAAGTTATAATATGTCTACAATATTTTTGGGAATCATTGTGGTGTTGGCACTAGAATCAATCATATAATTGTGTAATATCTTGTTCCTCATAATGAGAGTTAAATAAAATGTTGTAGGTTTTATTTTGATTACCCTACCTTGGATTTGATGAACGTAGATGGAGCATGAAGTTATGCATTACTACTAGCTTTCTTTCCCTTATATTGTGCTGGATCTAAAGTTGTGTTTGTTTATACAACTTTATCCTAGTCTTCCAATGCTTTTCACAATTGATATTTTTGCTCTAGGATAAATAGAACTTCCCAAAGAGAAACATTGGTTGGGGCCTTATTTATCTGATCTACCACATTAAATGGACTTTGAGGTTAGACTTTAGGGTTTTTTTAATCTTATTATATATTATTTATATCTTCTTTTGATATGCCAAAGGTAATGGTTGGGTCCCTAAACATTTCTCAAAATTCAATTTAGGCCTTGTGAAGGTTTATTGGGTCTCAGTTGATCTCTTCTTGGATCAAGTGTAGTATTCTAATTGGACTTATGGTGTTTACATCATGGGGATATCACTTACATAAAATTCATCTTTTCCTTCCATCTAAGAGATAAGAACATGATCTAAGGCTATATCATATTTTTACATCAAAGACATTCCTTGAATTTGAGACATTAGGACAACATTTTCAATGCCCAAGGATTCGTATCCATAAGGAAATGAATTAGGTGTGCTCACTTATCTTTTTTACTTGAGAACTTTTATTTCAGATTACCTCTTGGGTAATTTCATGGTGTATGCACATTATTACATGGAAAACACCATGAATTTGATACATTCAGCAAGTTATTTTGGCCAATGACCAATTCTCCATTTATGTTTGGTGGGATAGTTTATAAAGGATCAAAAATTAGGATGATTTAATTTTCAAGTCATGCCTAGTGATTTAAATTTTTCCCTTCTTGGTACTAGTTGTGATGATATGGCACTTTACCACCTTGGTAATTTTGGTAAGGAGGCTTTGAGGGCATATATTATTACCTCTTGAGGTTTATGATCTCGTTTGAGAAGTTTCGCAATATGCTCTTCATGTCATTCATCTTCACAACTAACATGGATGAAGAGGATGCAGTCATGATACATGAGAGGAAACACTTACAAGGTGCTTGGGACTTACTCTTGTAGTGGCATTGATAGTTCTAGGAATATGGGAATTGGTGGTCATGGGGGAAGTTTCTTGGAATATATCAAATTATTCTCTACTTTGATAGATAACTCATATCCATCTGATAGTGTTTGGCCTCTGAAGGACTCAATTATAACTGCAATGATTGATTTAAAGGCTTTAAGGTAAAATATGATGGCCATACAATTAGGTGGTCAAGCCAATACTAAGATTATCTAACAGGTATTATCAAACTTGGTAATAAAATTGATTACAACTTATTTTAGTCTCTTTTAATAGTGATTAGCTACTGTAGGAGATATGATCAATCTCCCTTCTCATTGAATTAGTCAAAGAATCTATTTCATAGGTTATTATAGGTAGTGATGGAGTTAGGTGGTAAGGATTGATACCAATCAATAATTTTCCATTTGAAAGAGGTGGTTGGTAGCCTTAAGTATACATTATGATCTATGACATAATGCATAATGCAAATATTGGTGACATCTTGAAGATGTTCCATTATGCTTTTGAAATCTTGCCCTATGAATTTAGGGAGTGCCTTCAAGGTGTTAGTAGGAATAAGATCCCATATAGATGGGGCTATTAGAAGAATGAGTGCACTATCAATATTATATGATACAAAGTTCCTTGGTGGTCTTGGGATCACCATTTACTATGGTTGTTATGTGGTGTTGGATCTTGTTGTCCTTTGATGAGTTATATCCACCTGAGGTGGTAATAACAAAGTTGGATTTTACATTATTTGTGACCTTGTGACATGTATCTTGTTCATATACTCTAACTTATAGTTAGGTATAATTTCCCTTTGGGCATGATAGGAAAAGGAACTATTGATGCCTAAAACTCTTTCTTTTAGCAAACAACACCCTATGGGAAGCTTAATAGATGTGAGAATAAATTATGATCCCTAAAGCAACCATTGGGATTTTAGAAGTTGGATCTTCAAATTAATTAGGGATGAAAAGGGTAATAAAAAATAATATGAATAATGTTAAAGTAAAACTAAGGTAATGTGCCAAAATTCTTAATGTATCCATTCCTAATATTGCACAAAATAGATTGAAATTTTAAAATAGTACAGATAGTTTAAAGTAACATGTGCATGATTTAAAACATGTAATGTAAAAAAAACCCAAAAATATAGAAATAGAGAGCATAAATAACATACAATAATAGATTTCATTCAATTTGACACAAAACACCACACCTTCTTCAATATTGGGTGGAGAACAAAATAAAAGGCCCAAAGGCTTCAATCCTTCTCATGAGGGGCACCTATTAAGGTCTTGAAATGGAAAAATAATAATTTATGCTACCTTTATTCATATACTAAAAATATTACAATGGCTACTCTCTAATAGTAGTTATGAAAATAAAAATATTAAATCACTACTATCTCCTTACAAAAAAGGAACCCTATAATATATAAGCACAATGACCTCATGAGGAAATGACACCTAGAACCCGATGCTCATTCTCATGAGTGTATTTTGTCCTTAAATCTTAGATGTTTTTAAACCTCAATGGCTCATGATTCCCATGATGATTATAATAAGTATGGTGGTGTGCATGTCTCTTATCTGAAATACATCTGGAATTCTTATCAAAAATGGGGCACACTTCTATCAACAAATGGTAGTACTTGAGGTTATGACAAGAAGAATATTACCTTCGATAAGTGATGTGACACAACATGGAAGGTTTGATTCCCTTTTTCTATATGATATTTTATCTATTAACATAAATAAAAAATATAGATGACAAGGATCTAATAAACATGGGAATGCTAAATTATTTTTTCTTTTAAATAATTTTTTTCTTTGAAATATTTGATTTTTTTCATTTTTTGGAATATTAAAAAGTAAATTGCTAACCTATGATCCCATATAATTTATGTTGATACATCAAATTCGTGGTAATGAAAATGATCATGCATAAGTTCCATATCTAGATATGTAGAATCTATGGTACTATGTGTATATATAATTGGAATATGTGGTCATGAATAAATAATAGAAAGAGTAGGGGTTGGTGAAACCCATTGTTTAATGTTATGTGGGTATTTTTGGCTATAATCAATTATAACATGTTTATTTACATTAGGAGTGTTATAAAATGTGCAAAATAACTAGTGATCTCAAGATGTGGATGTGAATCCCTAATGAGTGGAAAATGAATAACATATCCTAACTAAGATGAGTCATAAGTGTGCATAGTAAAATCATAAAGAGTATCATGCTCTTTTGGTATGTTTTTAGTTGGTATTTTTAGTTTTTTTTAGTATCTTTATTTGGTTTTGCATCTATTTGTGATGGATTTAACTAATATGTACCATGTTCTATAAGTATGAATTGATTATGTGGTAAGTTATGAAGTGGATTAGAACATAGCTTACTAAATAGTTCATCTAAATATTATTTACCATATATATGACTAGTGAGAGTAAAAGGGTGTTTATATGAGGAAGGGATTGTAGTTTCACCCTTTGTAGCCACATTTCTACGTTTAGATTTATCAAAGGGCTCCTTATTTTTGACCTCTTCTATTATAAATCATGATTTAAAATTTTAATATGCCTATTGATCATTTTGTAACATTGCCTTTTCCTTACATTACTTTTTTAATTCTTCATCTTGTACCTTGTTTTAATTTTTAAGATATTGCTCTTTTAAATTTAAAAAATGAATATGCATATTTGAATTATTTTCATCAGGATTACGCATATATCCCAAGCCTTGATGATCAGTATGATTAGATGTGGATATAACAAATTGATGCCTTGTACATGTTTTTCCAATCCTTGAAAATCATAACCAATGTGTTGTATATATTGCTATCCAAAACCACATTATTTTGAACATTGAGTGTCATTAGTGACAGGTAGTTTTGTCTCATTTTCTTGTTCTAAGTTTGATTTTTCAATATTTTCATGATCTAGGTTTTGAATTTGCAAATTATTTTCTCCAAATTGTTCATTTTTACCCATTTTTTTTTTTTGCACTTGTATTTTATCATATTTACTTATAATGTGAGTGATTTTCTTTATTGATGTATTGGTGATAGGATCATCCCTATCTTTGAGTCTTTATATTTTGTACTTTACTAAAAAAAAACAAGTTTTATGATGCACATGGATTATATGATATAAACAATAGTATTTTTATTTATTTATAGGATGTGGAGTAGGTATTTTGATCACTTTTTTGTGAAGAATTTATCTTATGGGTTCACTTAGATTGTTTTTAGTATTTTTTAACTTTTTGAATCACTCATTGTAGGTGATTTTGATTTTATCTATTTATTTTGATATGAAACCTTGTTGGGTATAACATTTATAGATAGATATGAAAACACATTACTAACACTATAAAATGTTAGATTTTGTAGGAATGTAATCTTATTTTCCAATAATTTTGATCCCTGAAATGAAGTTATTTTGTAACTCTTTTATTAGGTTACTCATAAGGATGATTTGATATTTTTTAGATTCAAAAGCAAAAAACCTACATGTTTTATATTTAATATGCATAAAAACACCATGTAGAGGATATGTGGGAGGTGGAGGGGTTTGAGAAATAATATAATGGGACACCTTACATCTTGGAGTAGTCATAACATGGACCTAGTTAGATGGATGGTAGTTATCACCATCCTTAGGGTTAGAATGAGGAATAGTCTCATTCTTATCCATTTAAAATTTTATAAATATGGAGATGATAATGGGATAAGAAAGACATAAAAAATATATGGAATAATACAACGTGATAGGAAAATTTAGAACTAAATAATTAATGCAATTTATAGCCTTGGAAGGATGAAAACCCTAGGGTAAGCTATGTTATGCACAATAAAGATACAAAAATTTAATAATATTTTATGGTTATTTTATAAATATGAAAATGTTTTTCATAAAATATAATAAATATGAAAAATCTAGAAAATAGGGGCAAATAGGTATCCCTCTTGTCTTTTATCTTAATATATACTAAAACCATAAATTGAACAATTTAAATTTTTTATAATTAAGTTTAAAAATTTTAAAAAAATTTATGATTGTAGAAATAGTATTATGAAAAAATTCTAAGGAAATTTAAAATTATTTGGTTGTTAATTAGAAATGAGCCAAGCAACGTGGGATGTTTCACAAGAAAAACCCTAGAATATTAGCAATAAAAATTCAAATTTTAATGAAAACCTAGTAAAATATTTGAAGAGTCTAGGAGAGGTTTTGAAATAAAGAATGGATATTGATGAAACCAATAAAATAATTTTAAAATAGGTACACATTTCATCTTGTATTCCAATATTTAATAACAATAGTAAATTATAAAAATTGATAAATCCGTAAAGAATTTGGGTGAACAAAAAGACGTTTTTTAGCATGCTAGTATTATTATAAAAACCCTATGAGTAATTAGAAAAAATATATGTTAGTAAGATTAAATGTGAAAATAAAGGAAGAATAAATTTCAAGTGTATGAACATGAAACCCTTGTGAGTAGATGCATGTAAAACCTTAGGGTAAATGATGAATATGTCGACTAGAACAACATGAAAATGTCAATAAGGATAATACTCATAATTTCATGAAACCATAATATTCATTCATTCATGTTGACTTGGTAAAAATAATTACATAAGAGTACTTAAATTAATTTAAACTCAAAATTAGAGTTGACATGCAAAACTAAAAATTCTTTAAAAAATTATAAAGTACCAAGAGTTAACTATACCTACTATATATAGACAATTGATTTTTATAACAAATAAATTATGTAATTGGATGGGCCTAATTTTCTTAAAAAATCATCTAAATATAAAATTACTGATTTTGGGTGAGTTTTAACTGAAGTTGATGTCTAGTCAAAAAGTTATCTAATTTCCTATGTTTTTAGCATGACTAAAAATACTATAATGCAATTTCATACCTCTATATGATCTCATATGGGTCTCTAAAGATATTAGAACATAACTAAATGGTGCATCATACTATGGATGAATGCATATATTCTTTGTCTTTATTTTTGCATGATTGAGAGCTCAATAAGGCTAAAAAATAAAATGTTATGGCCTCTATAAGTTTATTTTCTACATCATTATCCTCTAGTTGAAAGAAATTCAGCTCCTACAAGGTTCCCTAATTATGTTCCTGCCATCTGTTATTGTCAATTTATTCAGTTCACTTTATGAAATCCAAGTATTGTATTCTTGTTTTAGTCATTCCCACTATACCAAATACCTATTATAGCTTATTTTTCTTATGTTTACTATCTTTTTATCCAAAGTTTTCACTATATTTTCTTTCTTCTTCTTTGGTAGATGTTGCTTCCAACATAATTCTTCTTCTTCTTCCCATTCACCATATTCTCCATGAAAATAGTATAAATATAAAACTTTAAATACTAAATATGTATCAAAATTATTTTCTAAACATACCTCATATGCATTGTTATTGATTATTTTCACAATTATGTAGCCACTGATTTTCTTGAACTTCAACATGATGTATATTCCTATTGGAAATAATTATTTCCTCAATTAAACCATCACTAAAACTATTACATAAAATAACTTTGACCTTACTCTAACATATTATTCTACTTTATACTTCTCATTACTTTCTTGTAGATTTCATCTTACTTCTTCTTGTAACTATTGTATATGTTTTCTAGATACTAGAATGCATTATCACCAACTCATTATGAAATTGGTAACTATACCAAATATAAAATAACCATAACATTTATGCCATAAATAATATAAAGGTATGTTTTTTATATTTATTTAGTCACTAAACTATTACATTCTAAATTAACTTGTGGTAAAGCCATGTCCCATAACTTGGGCTTCTCTCCAACTATGCATCTCAATTTTTTTTTCATGATCTTGTTCACTACTTCTATCTATCCATCTATATGTGGATGGTATGTACTAATAAATTTTAGTTTAGTCCCTAGATTCTTCCATAGAGTCCTCCAAAAATGACTAAAATATTTTTTCCCTATCTAATGTAATTGTTTTTAGAACACTATATAATCTCACAACCTTGAAAAAATGTACTAAAACTCTAGTGGCATAATTGGTTTTCTTATATGTGTTAAAATGATCTTTATTATAAAAAACTTTTACAATGAAAAATATTGAATCATTACCTCTTTTGTATGTTTGGTAATCCTAAAACCAAATCCAAACTCAAATATTCCATTATCCTCTTGGAACTAGTAATGGCATGTAAAAACCTATATTATGTGCATGCCCTTTAGCCATTAGGCATATATTGCATCTTGAAACATACATTTACACATCTATATTAATCTTTGGAAAAATACACTTCTTTTCCTCTCCATCAAAAACGTTATCTAAGTCTCACCAAAGTGTCCACCCAAACCACCACTGTGCAACTTTATGATACTATTGTCTCTTAGAGACCCAAATAGAATACACAGTTGTTTTCCTTTGTAGAGATAACCATCCTAGATAACGTAATCATAATAAATATTACTTGTATCACCTACTAATGGCTTCTTGCATGGTTCAAATATATTTCCAAAATTTGGAGCATTATCATATAATTCCTTATGAATTATAAATACAACTACTTCACTCACCATAGTAGTTAATAGTTCAACTCTCCTTATAAAATCATCAAAAACTTGATTTCACTTTCCATAATTATTCTTAAAAACAAAATTATATCCCTACAATAAAGATACCCACTTCACATGCCTACTATTTAATTTATTTTGAGTGTTCACATAGTTTAAAACATCATGATATATAAATATGGTAAACTTCTTAGGCATTAGGTATTGCCTCAGATGTATTAATTCTTATACAATGGCATACAATTGAACATCATATTTTAAATACTCATTTATTAACTCATTCAAATGATCACTAAAATATGATATTCAACTTCACATAACACCAATTCCCACATTTGAAGCATCATAATCTACCTCAAACAATTTGTTAAAATTAGGAATTAAAAGATTTATGTTGTTTCCCTTATCCACACAAATTATTTTCCTCTCATGAAATTTGTTATTGGTACAACAAGACTACTACAATTTTTAATGAAATTTGGATAAAAAATTTCCAAACCATTGAAAATATTTACCTTTGTGATGTTATTTAAAAAAGGCAACATAAATATTGCCTTTAGCTTCTCTTCATCCATCCATTCTTACATCATCTACTAAAATCACAAACCCCAAAAATGCCAAATTATTCAACATAAAACTACACTTCTTAATAATTTATTATATATTCTCCCTTCTTTGCAAATATAATACAAATATAAAATTACCTTAAGTGTTCTTATATACTATAATTGAATATAAAAAAAATTAAAATAAACCACCATAAAATTACCATTGTAATCTCATAGTACTATTTTAATCACCCTCATAAATGTGTCAAATGCATTAAATAATCTAAATAGCATCACCATCCAATCCTATAATCCATCCCTAGTATTTAATGTTGTTTTCCATTGATCTCCTTCATATATAGGAATCTGATAGTAACTATTGGCCAATTTTGGCCTACATAAGAAAATTTTGCCTGTTATCGTGTGAGAAACTGAGTAGAGTTCTTATTGAATAAGTGATCCAATGGGGGAAGAATAAGACCACATGTCACTTTAAATATTTTGAAACACTTTAAACAAGTCTTAAAGTAAATTTGGTGATTTTAAGGAAGAGGCCTAGAATTAGGTTTAAAATTGCAAGTGAAGGATTCAGTGGGTTTTAGGGGTGTTTGAGCATTTAGGGACATAGAGGAGATTTAAATAAAGTATTAGTAGTTAATTAAGAGCCTTGAAGGGTCAGATTTGGACTAGTGTATCCTGAGCAATCTCCATCTACATCCATGGTTCAAAGATCAAAGTTTTTGAAGAAAAATGATGACTAACACAAGCCTAAAGGAATTAGACTATCTTAACATAGCATATAGGAATGAATAAGTTAGTTTGGTTGTGCATTTAATAAGTGTACTTGAGAGGTAAATTAAAGTTGAATAAATTTCATGAAAATGATGTATTTCATAGCATGAATATACCCTATAAATTTGGTTCCTTAGTGTGTTTACTTTCCAAATATGTAATCCTTCAAAAAATATCTAGTAGTGTGGGATATACCTAGGGACATTAAATTAAATCCATAATAAATATCCATGTGTATTCAAAAATATTAAATAGGCTGAAATTAAACATGGGGCTACCATGTGTCAAAGTCTCACTTGATCATATCAATAGATCAATGGCACGCTAGTGATGACAAAGTCTATAAGGATCAATGGCATATGTTCAATCATGTTAACAAAGATCCATTGTGAGAATGAGGTGAAAAGGTTAGAGGATATTGAGAATGAATGTGGTGATGAAAAGTGTCTCTATTATGGTGAACTCCTAAGTAAATTAAAGAACCATGTTTGATCTAACAGATCAAAGATCAATGAAGTATGTTCAAATATGTGGATGGAGGTTGATAACACAGATTAAGATAAAAAATTCAATGATCCTAGATTGAATGTGAGGCTTCCACATGGTGTAAGCATATTTGATCACATGAACTAAAAGATAGGTCCATAAGAGGCATGTGTGACTACCACGTGTCATAATTTGGGGAGTCCATATCGAAGATCAATGACTAGCATTAAAAGTCAATGCTAGGAGACTCCCTATGAGATTGATGGAATACATTTGATTAGGGGGCATGAAATGAGGACATGTATTCAAATTTGTAATGATCATATAAGCAAAAATATGGAAATGAGATAACATATATATAAATACATCAGATGAAAGGATTTTTCCACCCAAGCTTGTGTTTATGGATATGAGATCAAAATTTAATCTAGGTTACTAGAGCAAACCCTATAGATTCAAATTCCTCCATTAAAGCTCATGTCTATGAAAAAGTTTGCTTATTCAGGTTATGAAGTCTTCTTGACTTTTGAATTTATGTGTCAATCATTTTTTTATTAAAACTCAATATCCTATGGATCTTCATCAAAATTATGGATATATGAAAATGAATAGGGGAATTTGTTTTCATCTATAGTGAACCTATGTTCAGAGTTTGGAGTAGGCACAAAGTTGTGACTGTAAAAAGAATGTAGAGTTATGACTATAAAAGGAATGTCTAAAGGGACACTAGATAAATGATTTTAAGTGAATACTTGATAACATGAAAACCATATCTATATGAACCATGATGTTATAATATCATTAAGAAGATGGAGAGTTTGGAGGTTAAGATAGGTGAGTGGAGCAATAAATCCATTTTTAGGGTCCTTAGGGACTTTCCATTTTGAATGGATCATGACTCAACATCCTTAGTAATTTATTATCTTCAATTGTGTTTTTAAGATAATGAGAGGTCTCAAAATATATTTAGAGCTAATGAAAGTTAATTTGTATGGTAGGAGTAATGCTAATCAATCAAAAAGTGATTGGGCCTCATTTATTGATTTTTATTTGCTAGCTTCCCTCTCTCTTCCCCTTTTCTTATATATCTCCCATTTCTACCATAATAAAAAAGAGACTCATATGCTTTTAGTATGCCCAGGCCATGCAAATTTTGTACTTGAATACCTATTTGATGTAATAAAAGACTGAATTCATCCATTTATAGGTTAAAGTGAAGTGTTTTTTATGACTTCATTGATGTGGTTAAGTGAATGTCTGATTTCCTTTGCCTCTATCTAAATTTTATCACCTTCATAAGGTGTTTTTCATATTTCTCAGGTCATTCTAAGTGTCAGATAGTTTTTTGATTAGTTTGGAAGTGGAAAACTACCCTCCCATGCTAGATTGATATCTAGTTAGTGGCTTTTTATGAAATACTTATGTGAAATCTGATCAAAGAGTGAGTGAAGTGATATTTACATATGTCAAAGTGTCTCATAGTGTGCTATGTGCAATTTTAAGTGTTCAAAACATTGGTGCATCAGCTACCTTTGTTAGATGGAAGAGCTTGATCTTATTTTAATGCCTAGTTACTGACAGGGGGTATAGTCACCATGGGGGCTCAGGGAGGGTGATGACCTATTTTAGAGGCCCCATTAATGGGGGTTTAGTGAAAATGCCCCCAAATCAAAATTTAGTTAAAAATACATTATAAAATATTTTAATTTCATAGTAAATCTAAACCATTCACTATTAGGATGCAAATCTAATGGTATAAATTATGTTTGTTAAATTTTTACCTATATGTAACTTTCTTTTTGATATGAGGTCATTGCAATTATGGTGGCATATTGTATGTGAGTGAGGAGGATATCATAGTGGTTGTATTATAAGTCTTTGCCTTCATTTGTTGAACTGAATAATAAGAAGGATTGGATTTTTTTGTGTGGATGTAGCCCATATTGGGTGAACAATGTTAAATTTATGTGTCTATTGTGTTGTGTTTTCTACATTTTATTTCCATCTTTAATTCATTAATATTTATCTATGTTTTGTATTCCTAACAACCCTTACATGTTTTTATGAGTTTTTTTAATCAATTTCTCTCTCATTTCAAAATGCTACATGTGTTGGAGAGATCCTAAAAAACCCTCTCCAAGGGTGTATGTTAATGCTACAATAATTTTTGGCATGCCTAATGGGACTCATTCTACTTAGCATAGATGACGTTTAGAGCTAAGGTAAATATTATTTAGGTTACATAGTTCATAGTATCATCTAGGTAATACTCTCATGCTGAAGGTTACCAAGAGGTTAGATAGTAAAGTTATTCCTTTTAAATTAATTGAGTTGCCTTCTACTTCATTTAAAAGAGAAAGGTTTAGTATGACAAAAAATTATCCTTAAAATAAATATTCATGTCCTAGTCACCCTATCGTCCTAAGTAGTGAAATCCTCACTATCGAGATGGCCATCAAAAATTAAGTGTTTGTTTCATTTAATAGAGATAGTGCAATGAATTTATCCTAGTTTGATGACATTCTTATGTCCACTCCTAAGAGTATCCCATTATTCTCAAGAGAAGATAAAACAAATCCTATTGAGCACATCTAAGATGTTGCCAACCTTTCTTTAGTTCACAACGTTGTCCAAGAAAATGTATCTATTAGATTAATTACTACTTCTTTCAAATGAAAAACAATACAATGGTATAGAAACCTTGAAATAATTCCATTTCTACTTAGGATGAATTAGGTGTAGCCTTAGTTATACAATTTGAGGACAAATCTGATCACCTATCCTTAATTGAACTAACTACCATAAAAAGAGCTCCTCATGATTTCATATCTGATTTTAACCTCAAATTCCAATACATAGACCAAGATACATACATTTATTAGACCATCCCTAAAATATGCCTTCTTGTGTTATTTAAAATCCTTGAACTCTAATATAAGTGTGATGATATAATCAGTGGGTGGTATTATCTTGTCAGATGCCTATGAGTTTATAATAAGGTCATATAAGAGTGTGAAGCAAGATGTTAAGATCTCTCTAAGACATGTAATTCCTATATTTCCATAATTAAAGTCTTTACCAATTACTCAAGTTCCTTAAATTACACCCTTAGTTCCTATTCCATCCCCCAAATATCAAGTTACAACCCCTTCTAGTTAAGTTAGTGATCTTGGAGAGTTGAAAGGTTTGTTACAACATTTTAGGATTGAAATAATACAACTGAAGAGACAAAAATATCATGCTAATAGGCCTTATCAACAACAAAATTGGACCACCTATCATCCCTTCAAAGATCAAAATCCTCATTATCAAGGGTTCAAAGAAAATAAACCACCTTACCAAGAACAAGGAGTCATAAATCAAGCTAAACCATATGTAGCTCTTGATCCCAATGCACCTTCCACTTAAAAATATATTATTTACACACCATCTTAATAAAACTTGATGCATGATTTAGGTTGGCATCCATATAATAAATTTGATGCTAAAAACCAAGCCTTAGTGTCACAAAACATTACTATGGCATAAATAACATAAATAGAGTTTACTCTTCAATAAGGTCAATATCAAGAAACAAGTTTGGTACACAAGGAGAGACTCAACAAGTTTGAGGGTAGCCTAATACCATTAATTTGAATTGGCAAATGGATGATCATGTTGCATTCAATCAAGATTGTGAGACTAGCATTACAAGTGATCAAGTTTCATCTCTAACTAGAGCTAAATAGAGATCCATTGATGAAATTTAGGATGTGATTAATGATTCAATTAATCCTAATGTTTTTTCCAAGTGTACCAAAGATCAACTTGTTACCCATACAACATAGAAAAATTAGAATACAGATGTTGGAAAGGTTCATCAAGTACCTCTTATTTGTGAGCAACTAGTATTTAAAAACGTGTAGCTAAATGTTAGTGGTGCTAAATTTAGTATAGTGGATCAAAGGAATAAGTATAACATCATATTTATCATTTGGTATTCCCACTCTATTAATGGAGAAAATGACATGCTCATTCAACAAATTTTAGCTCTTAAGTTGTCTCCAAAACTAGTTGAGAAAGAAGGTGTTGTCCTAACTAATTTAAACCATCCAACTAAGATATAATTATAGTAGGTACGTAAGATGGTATAGGTGGATAAAACTGAGGTAAAATTAAATCAAACTCCTCCATTTTACCTCTCTTTGATAGTTGTGTCACTTTGATTCATAACTATATGGTGGATAGTAGAGTAAGTAACATTATTATGCCTAAGAAAATTGCATATAAGATTGGTATTGTTTATGAACCAAATCATAAAGGATTATTTCAACTATATGGATCACTAATAAATATAGTAGGCATCATAAAATATCTAAATTTGACACTACATGCATGTCCCAATGTTACCAATCAATAGGATGTAGTTGTGGTAGACTTGACTCCCTCCTTTGCCATGTGTCTTTCAAGGTATTTCACCTTAAATATTGGATGATACTTATCAAATGACTTTACACAATTGATGTTTATAACTAGGTATGGTACCAAGGTAACAATACATTCTCGACCCATTGCATGTTTCCATTGGAGCCATATATGACAAGTGTTGTGAACACTAACTTTGTCATCTATGATGAGGTGTTATAAACTAGTAGAGTCAAAACTAAATCACCTTTAGATATAATTAAATATTTTTTCCTTGATGATTTGGCTTATAATTTAATAAGGGGGACATGGTGGTTATTACCTCCATGCGAATGATGCACCAATTCTAGCCATGAAGGATGATGAGTGTAGTGATGGTCTATGGAAATTATACTTTAATGGTTTAAGGAATAATAACAATATTAGGGATGGAACAATGATTATTTATACATAAAATCAAAGGTATTTATATTCTATTAAGTTTCAATTTGGTTTTTAAAACAATATTACATAATTTGAGGTAATAGCTCATTGTTTGCAGTGGGATAGGAAGATGAAAGTCAATACCTTTTAATTTTTTAGTGATAGTGAAATTATAGTTCACTAAGCAATATGTCTTAATATATTCAAAAATTTATTTCTTAGATATTATAATTATAGGGTGTGGGACTTACTTGAGGATTTTTAGACTTTTAAAATTCAATCAATACCAAGAGATGAGAAAAAACATGTATATAGGTCAGATGCCATTGGGACACAATTTAGTATCCCAGCTGATATAAAAAGTGAAAAAACTCAATCACAAATTAATTTGGTGGTAAGGATTTCTATTCTAGATAACCATGAGAATTGGAAAGTGTTTGAATATGACAATCAAATTATTAGGTTCTTGCATGAAGAGGCTGAGTTTTCCTCTAGAAATCAATCAAAGTTATTCTAGTAGTATGGTTATTAGATTATGAAACTCAAAAAAGATAAGTTTCCTTAGGGATTCATCATGATTGAGAACATATTTAGTGGTGATGATGAGTTTAGAAAGGAAAAGTCATATTTATCAACAAAGGAGCAACATTATGCTAATGTGGAGATTGTAGTTGGTAAGAACTTGATGTTGGGAAAGGTATACAATACTTCATAAAAAGAAGATTTCATTGAATTATGAATAAGTTTTGTTAATGTGTTTTCATGGAAATATAATGATCTCAAGGGATTTTATCCAAGTCTAGTTCAACACACCACTGAGTTAGAGGCTGAAACTAAACTAGTGAGATAAAGACAAAGGCCTATCAATCCAAATCTTGGGCCTTTAATAAGAGTTGAGCTTCATAAGATTATAAAGTTAGCTATTATATTTCCAATCAAGCACTCAACTTGTGTGGAAAACCTTATTCTAGTACATAATATGAATGGTGAGATTAGACTATGTGTTGAATTTCATGATTTTAATAAGGGTTCCCTTAAGGATCGCTATCCATTGCTATCTATGGAACAAATTTTAGAGTTAGTTGTACGTTCAGAAAGGTTTTATTTTTTGGATGGATATAGTGGTTATAATAATATTTTTCTTAAGGAAGAGGACCAATTCAAGACAACTTTCACTACAATGTGGGGGACATTTCCAAATATAAATATGACCTTGTATTTATATGATGCTAGAGAAACCTTTTAGAGAGCCATCTATATGGCATTCCAGGGACTTATTAACAAGTTATTACTTATTTATTTTTATGACATAATAGTATTTTCAAATAATTCAAGTGAGCTCATGGTTCACCTCAAACAAGTGTTTGAAAGGTGTAGGAAATTTGAGGTGTCTATAAATCCCAAAAAGTGTCTTATCAGTTCATAAACGTAAGCTCCTTAGGCATGTAATTTAAAAATATGGTTTGAGTATATATCCTTAAAGGATAGATTTAATTATTTAACTTCCCTTTCCCAACTATAAGAAGGCTTTTCAAAGATTCTTAGGGAAAATTAATTTTATAAGAATATATATTTCATATTTTGCCACTATACTTAAGCCACTTACAACCATGCTAAAGGGGAATCACAGCTTCAGCTAGTCTATTGAAGGAATATATACTTTTTAAGAGATAAATAAGGCCATATAAAGTTATCTTACACTTATAAACCTATATTTCACAAAGGATTTCATTTTGCACACTTATGCTAATATAGACACCATTTCAAGAATTCTTATGGAACAAGATCATGACACTTTGGAGCAACCAATTGCCTTATTTAGTCAAGGATTTAAAATGTATGAAACAAGGTACTCTTTTGTATAAAAAAATGTAATTTTGGTCACTAGTTCTCTCAATAAATTTAGATACTTGTCTAACAATAAGATACACCTAATGGTTGCCCATCTAAGTATCAAGTAGTTTTTCTTGAAAAAATACATAAATGAGAAAAGAGGTGGTTGGATAAAAAATTTAATGGAGTATGATGTGTAAATCAAGGTCAAAAATATTATTAGAGGCAAAGGACTTTTTGATCATATATCACAAGACTTACAAGAGGCTAATTAAGTAGTTTAAGTGTTAAATGATGAATAAGTTGTAGCTGATCATAACTCGCCTTCCAAATGGTTTCATGAGTTGGTAAGATATATCAAACATGTTATTTATCCCTATCATCTATGTATTTTGGAATCTATATATTTTATATTGTAATCAATTCCTTTTCTTTTTATTGATGGTGTTTTATTCAACAAATACATCAATGACACATTGCTAAGATGTATAGAGCCAAGCCAAACATAGAGATTGCTTGATTAGTTCCATGATGGACATGGTGGAGGAAAATATTATACAAGGACCATAAGCCTTAAGATAATGAGAGGTGGTTATTATTGGCCTAGCATATTTGGTTATTTCCATGCATGGGTTATGAAGTGCAAATAGTGTGTTATGTTTGCAAGAAACGTGAAACTTGTAGCCTTACCTCTCCAACAAATTATGGTAGACCATCCATTTATAATATCAAGATTAGAATTTATTGGTCTCACTAAACCCCCTAAAATTTTAGGACATAAATGGATACTAACTACTATAAATTACTTAACTAGATGGATAAAAATAGTATCATTGAAAGAATCAAATGAATCCAATTTTCTAGATTTATGTGAAGGTTTTCTTACTAGATTTGGAGTTACTTCAAGCTTTATTTTTTATAAAGCTATGACATTTTTGGGGACTAGGATTAGCCAATGGGATCTTAAACATTGTATCTATCTTAGCATTTCATCAAATAATTATCCACAAGGTAATGGTCTTGTTCATTCCATAATTAATAACCTACTAAATGTCATAAGAATGACTATTGAAGATAATCAAAGGTCATGAAATCTCAATTTGAAATTAGATCCATGGGATAATATAATGACCTAAAAAATATCAATATCCAACTCTCTATACAAGTTGGTATATGGTAAGGAAATAAGATTACCTGTTTCTCTTGAGTATCTTGCTTTAAAACCAATGCATCAACTTGAGTTGTTGAAGAATGAGCCAATGGAGATCAAATATGTTGAGTTTATTGAGATATAAGAGGTTCCAAATAAGTCCATATTATCCATGAAAACACACAAAGAACAAGTGAAGAGAGCCTTTGAAAAGAGAGATTCTTCATAATGTTTTAAAGAAGGGGATTTAGTCCTCAAGTAGGATGAAGATAGTGCTAAACCTTAGAGGCATAAAAAGTTTGACTCTATTTGAAGTGGTCCATACATAATATGGAGCTATAAATCCCACAATTCATTCCAAATTGAAAATATGGATGGTTAAGATCTTTTTATCCCAATTAATGGGATACATCTAAAACATTGTTATTGAAAAGCTAAATTCCTTGAACATATTTAGTTTGTTTATTTTCCCCCAGGTGTTGTTATAGCACATTAATTTATTCATGATTTGTCCTAAATAAGTTTTTTATTTGTACACTTTTTTGTTTAGATTAGTTTCCCTATTTTATGTGTTTCCTCCCTTGTCCTTGTGGAATAGTTGTATTTTTTCAACTCAAAAGGTTTCTTATAGTCATGTATCAGATTTTTCATTATTTATGAGTCAAAAAGTAATGTGAATGGTTTTATCAAGCATAGTAGGCATGTTTCCTAGTCGAGTTGCTAGAAATGTTAGCTAAATATGACCTACATAAGAATTTTTTTTCCTTGTGTGGTGTGAGAAGTTGAGTAGAGTCCTTATTGAATAAGTGATCCAATGGGGAAAGAAGAAGACCACACATCACTTGTAACCTTTTAAAACACTTTAATCAAGTCTTAAAGTAAATTTATTGATTTTAAATAAGAGGCCTAGAGTTAGGTCTATAACTACAAGCGAAGCGTCCAATATGTTTCAATGGTGTTCGAGCATTCAAGGATATGCAGGAGCTTTTCAAAAAGTCTTGGTCATTCATTAAAATCTTTGAGGGGTCATATTTGGACTAATTTATCTTGAAAAATCTCCATCTATATACAAGGTTCAAGGATGAAGGTTTTTTAATAGAAAAAGATGACTAACACAAGCCTAAAGGAACTAGACTATCTTAACATGTCATATAAGAATGAATAAGTCATTTTGGTTGTGCATATAAGAAGTGTACTTGAGAGGTCAACAAAATTTGAAGAACCTTATGAAAATGATGTAATTTTTGCCATGAATATACCCTTTAAGTTTTGTGTCTTGGCATGGTTTTTTTCTCAAGATATAAGACCTCAAAATTGATCTAGCAATATGGGATGTTCCTAAGGATGTCAAATTAAAGTCACAAGAAATAACCATTGGGATTAAAAAATATTCAATAGGCTAAAATTAAATGCAAGACTTCCAAGTGTCAAATCCTCACTTGATAAGATCAATAACACATAGGTGATCATGAAGTCAATAAGTTAGTAAGGATTAATGGCATGTGTTTAATCATGAAAATAAAGATCTATACTGAGAATGATGTCAAAAGGTCTGAGGATATTGAGAATGAATGTGGTAATGACAAGTGTGTCAATCAAAATGAAATCCCAAGAAAATCAATGGACCACATTTGATCTAGAAGATCAAAGATCTATGGAGTACATTCGACCATGTGGATGGAGGTTAATGATGTGGATCAAGTTCAAAAGGTCAATGAGCCTAGATTGCATGTGAGGCCACTGCATAGCATAGGAATGTTTGATTACATAAACTAATAGTTAGGTATATAAGAGGCATGTAGGAGTAT
Organism: Torreya grandis; assembly: GCA_037957365.1. NCBI lineage: Eukaryota > Viridiplantae > Streptophyta > Pinopsida > Cupressales > Taxaceae > Torreya > Torreya grandis. Next base: position 266,309 of record JARHVA010008700.1, on the reverse strand, counting down.
AAAGTTTCATAATCTATGGATCTTATATCGAAGATCGATAACTAACATTAGAAGTCAAGGGTAAAAGATGCTCAAGGAGATTGATGGAGAAAATTTGATTAGGTTCTAAGGGTTATGATATGAAGACACATGTCTATATTTGTAATGATCATATAATTAGTAGTTTGAAAAGGGGATGCCACATATATAGATATGTAAGATTTAAGGATTTCATCACACAAGCTTGTATGTATGGATATGGGATAAAAATACGATATGGGTTACCAGAGCAAAAACTACAAATTCATATGACACCATTAAAGCTTAGGTTTATGAAAACATTTACTAAATTAGGTTAAAAATCCATATTGAGTTTTAAATTTATGTTTTGGTCATCTTTTCCATTAAATATCAGTAGTCTATAGATCTTCATTGAAATTATGGATATATGAAAACTGCTAGGGGAATTGGTTTTCATCTATAGTGGACCTATGTTTAGGGTTTGGATTAGGGGAAAAGTTATTTCTATAAAAGGAATGTCAGAAGGGACACTAGATGAATGATTTTAAGTAACTATCTAATAACATTAATACAATATCAATATGAAGAATGGTGTTTTAAGATCATTAAGAAGATGTAGAGTTTAGAGGTTAAGAAAGGTGAGTAGAGCATTCAATACATTTTTAGGGTCTTTGGGGACTTTTCCTTTTGAATGGATCATGACCCATCATTCTCAACAAGTTATTGTCTTCTAGTGTGATTTTAAGCCAATGAGAGGGATTGAAATCTATTTAGATCTAATGAAAGTTAATTTATGGTGTCAATATTAATTCTAATCGATCAAAAAGTGGTTGAGACTCATTTATTGATTTTTATTTGCTCACTTCCCTCTCTCTCTTTTCCATTTTTCTTATATATATCCAATTTATCTGCTAATAAAAAAGATAATAGTATCCTATTGGCATGCCTATGGCATGCCAATTTTGTAGTATAACACCTATTTTATGTAAAAAAAGATTGAATTCCTTAGCTCATAGGTTGAATTCAAGTATGTTCTATGACTTCATTAATTTGTTTAAGTGAATGTTTGATTTTTTTACCATTGTCTGAGTTTTCTCAACTTCATGAAGTGTTTTTTACATTTCAAAAATTATTATAATCTCCATATATAGTTTGTTTATTAGTTTGGAAGTAGACAACTACCTTCCCATCCTAGATTCATAGCTAGTTAGTGCCTTTTTGTGAAACACTTATATGGAACTTGTTCAAAGAGTGAGTGAAGTGATATTTGAAGATCTGAAAGTGTCTCAGAGTGTGCTATGTGTAATTTTAAGTGTTCAAAACATTGGTTCATCCCATACCTTTACATTTTCTATGAGTTTTCTATCAATTTCTCTCCCTTTTCCAAGATAGATATTATTTTGGGTGATAGATCCAAGGGAACCAACCCTCTCTAGAGGTTCAACCTCACTATAGGATTACCATAGCCTAAGGTTGTTCCCATTTTTCATATTAGTTGGAGAGAACCTTAAAAAACCTCTCCAAGGGTGAAAATTAATGCTACAACAGTAACCACTCCTTACATCAATCTTACTAAAATATTTTTCTCCTAAAATTATCCATCATATCATTTTAAATGATGTTTAATAAATATATATTTGATTATAATTTTATTTATTTCTCTACTATCCACACACATCCTCCATCCCCCATCTTCCTTTGGAGTTGTAAATGTAACTGATTTACATGGACTCATGCCCTTCCTCACTACAATGTTTCTCACTAATCAATGACCATTTTATTCAATTTTGCATGCTTTGTAATACTCATACTCTAAGACTCTTAATTGGGTAAATATTATCCTAGAATAAAATCAATATGATGTTGAATGTTTTTCTTTGGTGATAAACCATTTGTTAACTCATCATGTATAACATCTGTATATTGTGTCAACACTTTCATTTCTTTTGTTGGTATGTGTGCCACTTTGGTGTCTTATTTATTTTATATTAATACATAATAATAACAACCTATCATATTCATGTCTTTGATAAATTATTCTATTTATAACATTGTTTCTACATACCCTTCTTGTTTAAGAGGTAGTAAAACTACATTTGTACGACCTTTCTAGAAAGTATATGTGTTCTTTGATCCATCATGAATTGTTTTACTATCATATTTTCATGGTCTTACCAACAAATAATGGCATGCATCTGTTGGAATAACATACATCGTATTTCATCTGTGTAAGGTTTTCCTATAGAAAATTTAATCAAACACCTTTTATCTATTGTAAATTAGTTTGGTTTATATAACCATGGAATATGATAAGAATAAAAATATTTTTGACATTGAAAACCTAGTTTCACTACCATTCTTTAGAAACCATGTTTTCAAAACTATCACCATATATAATTAATTTGTATATCTTAGCTCCTAAAGTGTACCTTGGTTGAAAAATCTTTATTTGTATACATGCATCACCACCTTCCTTATTCTACACATGTTATTTCCTTAGAGTAATTAATTTTTTCCTCTTCATCCAATGTATACTACTTTAAATTTTGTATTTTTCTCTTTTTTCTTAGCATCTTCTAAATTCACTCTTGGGTGGTTATCTTACTTCCATTTCTTTTCATGATAGTGTGGACACTCAAACTCCATGTGCCCTTATTTTTCACATTTGTGATAAACATGAGATAAGATAAGATTTGGAAACCACAATCTAAGACAACCCAAGTCTCATCCTCTCTAAAATCATCTCCCTCTCTGTTTCTATTGAAACCCTTGTCTATCATCTTCTTACTTTATGCATCATGGAGATATCCTCCTCTAGTGGAATTAAACCCACCTCATCCTATTATTATAGGCGAATGTCCTCTTCTTGGCCCAGTTGATCTTTTGAAAGTATATCTCTTTTTCTTGTAACTTAAAATATAATTTATAATCTTGTCCCATGAAAATTACTATATTCATGATAAATTTAGCTTGAATAAAAAACTTTAAACCTTTTACATACCTTTCAGGCATTTGTTATTATATTTCATCATGCTCCACTTGTATGGAAAGATTGTAAAAATAATTTGTATACTCTTGTATAATATGATATTTTTTTCTTATTTTAAAATATCTCATATAAGGTTTTTGAATAATCAAGAGGAATCCCTCAACTTCTTCTCCATATTTCTCCACATGTTGATCTTATCTTTACCCTTTCTTTTTCTCTATTTATGTAGGTAATCCCACAAAATCATTGAATGAACCTTAAATTTTGTGCAATAAAACTTTACCTTATTATCTTCTCGTATGTTTTTACATTTTAAAAACTTATCCATGTTGTTTATCTAATGTATTAACTCATTTGGTTTTAAATTGCCTCTATAATATGTAATGTCGACCTTGATTCCTTCATTCCATACCTATTAAGCCTTAACCATCCTCTCTTCCATTAATGCTGGTTATTGTCATTCCTAAAATTTATGGATTTCATCTTCATTACCTATTTCATCCTCTATTTCATCTTCCACTCACCTTTGTCTTTCATTTACGATAATTTCAATTAATTGTAATACTTGCCTTTGAAACTCTTACATAGTCCTGTTCATCTAAGTAATTCATCCTCATCCTTGTCCTCTCACCATATTTTATCCCTATTTGTTTAAAAATATAATATGATAAAAATATATAAAAAATCAACTCATAAAGATATTACCTCTAATTTTTGAACTTGCTCTGATACCAAATGACGAATTTGTAGACTGGGAAAGCATGAAAATATCAATAGACATAATACTAAGAATTTTGTGAAACCATAATATTCCTTTACTAATATATAATGAATAAAATCATTACATATAAGTATTTTAAAAAATCTTAAACTAGAATTGTATTTGACATGAAGAATTAAAAATTATATTGTTTTTGAAAAAGAACCTAAAGTTAACTAGATCCATTATAAATAGACAATTCAGATTTATAAAAAAATTGAAATTCAATCTTGGATGGGAATAAAATTTTTAAAATATTAGATAAATATAAAATTAACAATATTTGATGAGTTTCAACTCAATTTGATGTTTAATTACAAACTTATCCAATTTCGTCTATTTTTAGCATGACTAAAAATATTGGAATGCAATTTCAAACCTCTATATGCTATTGTGTGGCTCTACAAAAATATTATAAAAAACCATAAATGGTGTATAATTTTACGGATATATATGTAGATCAATCATGTTAATGAGTCAAAATTTGGGGCCACTAGAAGTTCACTTTCTGCATTAATAAATTTTTAGATTTGATAATCAATCACAATAAGTTGAAACCTCAGAAGGTTGGAAACCCTTTATCAAGATATATTTATAAATAAAACAAAAAAATGGACCCTAAATTTACAATATATGAGGATAGAGATAAAGATCGATAAATAATTCAAGTACAAGGGTGATAAACTAATCTATAGTAGACCAATTAGTTTTAAACACATATGAATGAATATTTTGAATTATAATACTAAGACATGATAAATATATAAATTAATAAAATTTAAATATGTTAAATTTATTAAATTACTAAGGATTAATGATACTTATCTAGGTTTATTATGTAGAAGCAGATCTAGACTCGAAATAGGTAGAAAGTATTTAGGATCAATATTTTAGATCAGTATTAAGATTGTGCAAATTTTAATTATGTATCTACATACACTATAATTGGGTTTGGACTATAATATAAAATAATGATTAAATATTGATGCACACAAATCACTCTTCTAGGTTTTATTTCACCTTTATTTTTATATACTCACATCTGGGGTATAGGTTGACACACTTTTTCTAGTTTATAAAACCCTAGCTTTTCACCCTCCATCACCCTTAGAATTTATAGTCTAAAAATGGTTTATTGGGGTCATGATGTGGAGATAACATAAAATATCCCTATGTCAATGAGTATTTATTACATATCTAATACTTTAAGTGGGGCCTTAAACTTATGTATTTATTCCATATGTGTGGGACTATGTGTGCACAAGGGTGAAATATATTATATGAAGAAGCATGCAATGATCTATATTATAATTTAACAAATATTACTCATGGGATAATATTTTAATTATTTATCCCTATAATATGACTTCTCCTATACTTGATATGAAAATATGGACAAATAGGTAAAAATTGCTCGATTGGGTAGTTGATTTATTTAGCTATAGTAGGTGTTTACTTTGTATTTTATAAATGAATAATGATAAGGATTATACTTGTAGTTATATCACACCTTTTTAAAATATCTCATAAAAGTGTTTGAAATATTTTATAAGTGTTTGTAGTTATATCACACCTTTTGAAAATATCTATATGAGTGTGGCTAGAATATTCATTCAAATGTTTGATGACAGATGACCTTAAGTTAAAATAAATTGAACTCAGATATTACCTATGATTTTTACAATACATATGAATTGAAATTGGAAATAATATTCATCTTTTTATAAATTTAAATTTATTTTAGTAAGAGTTTTTATATGTTGTAATGAGTGGCTTGGATGTGATTTTATAAATGATTATTTTGAAATTTTTTGGTAACTCACCATTTAAAAAGTGTAGGAGAGACATTATGGCACATCTAAAAATTTAAAAATTATCCATTTAAATTTAGTGTATAATACTAGTTTGTAATCCTATCCACCTATTGTGGTCTTGTCCTCAGTCAACATAAACTCTTAAAATTTAATTGACAAAATATAAAAGTAAAATAGGGGTGTTTGAATTATGTTTCAAGTGTTTTTTTAAGATAGTGAATTGGATATTAAAGGCCATATATATATATATATATATATATATATATATATATATATATATATATATATATATATATATATATATATATATATATATATATATATACACACACACACAATTTAGTGGAGAATTATATATAATTAATGTAGTAAAGGTGTTCAAATTAAACATTTCCATGCTCTTAATTATTAATTTTATATGTCTATATTTTCCCCAACTTTATTCTAATGATGCAATGAAGTGAAATTTATATATTAAAGTAGATGTGAACCTGAGTATGTTTACACACTTTATCTTTTTATGTGAAGTTTTATCAGGTAAGATGCCTCAACAAAAAACATGGAACAATTCCAATTAAATTAGTTACTATCAATATTTGAAGAATTAAAATATAATACTTGAAATTTGAAAATTTGAAACTTGAAACTTTAAAAATATGTAAGAAAATGAATGAAAGAGAATGCAATCTAATTTATCTAAAATCTTGAAAGTTGTGATATCCTTGCTCCCTTGTTGGATAAATTAG
>JARHVA010008700.1:162500-255000 GCA_037957365.1 Torreya grandis | reverse complement strand
ATATTATATTAAAAATGCTTCTAATTATAGATGGTTAGTTAATGATCCATTATGAAGGCCAATCAATCTATCAAGGGTCCATCACTCAAGTATTTTTGGAAATAGTTACAACAATAGTTTCCTACCATTGTAGCCATTCATGATTACTCAAAAATCAATAAGATGCAAATAAGGGTGCCTCTTCCATCAAATGTGAAATATTTTAAGATTTTAAAATTTTAGGGAAAGGGTGCATATAAAATGTTACACACAATATGATTAGTATGGATTGCATTAGAATCAAGCCAATCATGATATGCTTTAGTTTCTAAGGATAAATGGTGTATTTTTTCTTGAAAAGAAACTAAAACATGAATTAGGGATATGAATTCCTGGTAAGGCATTTTTAATGTTCTTATGGTGTTAATTTAATGGTTAAACTATATTATTAATTTTATCCATGGGAAAACTACTTTCAATACAAGAAGAATATGGAAGGATAGGGCCTTGATTGGGTTTTTGGAGATTTTTAGCATTTAATATATCGTTAACATCAAAAGGCCTTTTGCATTATATCTAAATATAAGAAATAGAATTGTCACTATTAGAGTAAACTTGTTCACGAATATGGATTTTAAAATAATAATTACAAACATCATCACAAAATATAGTAAGATCATTATTAAACACTTTATCATTTTAATAATTGTTTAGCATATTATCAACATGAGAGGAAAGAAAACAAGTATCTATAACAGATTTAGTAGAAGCATTTTACTCATTAAAATATTCATAATAATAATCTTCATACCAATCCTCATTATGATTATTATATTTTTCATAATCAATATTAACAATTTGAATATCAGCTTTGTCATTTTCATAATAAAAGTTAAGATAAGTAGTATTGCTTATAATGATAGAATGTGTTATGCTAGTGGAAGAAAGAAGCAATTCTTTATTTTTTGTTAAAAAGAGACAAAAAAAATATGACATGCATGATCAATATAATTATTTAGGCATATATTATGATAACTCAATTTATACATGTGAATCCAATACAATGTGATATAAAAATAGATATTAAAATTGTGTGTGCAATGATAGGGTTCCTCCATGGGGAGAGAAAGTGGTAATATAAGAGTTATTAAATATTCATTTTTATAGAGAATTTTTTATTTAATGGGACAATCAAGGATGATGGTAAAGAAATATCATTAGTGGAATTTAAAGATAAATCCATATTTGACACTAAAGATTAATCTTAATAAGAATCTAAAAAGGAATATAAAGGTGTGCCAAAATGTAAATCCATAGATGAATCTAAAGGTGTGACAAAAGGTAAATGTAAAGATGACTATGGTGAAGAATCCAAAGAGGAATCTAATGGTGTGACCAAAGGTAAATATATGGAAGAAGCTATATAATAATACAAATAGGAATGTGTGAACAAAGGAAAATATAAGGAGGAAGATATAGAATAATCCAAATCATATTCTAGAGGTGTGACCAAAATTAAATCTAAATAAAAAGATAGAAAATAATTGAAAGGGAAATTTAGAGGTATGAATAAAGGTAAATCATAAGAGGAAGTTATAAAATAAACCAAATAGGAGTCTATAAGTATGATCAAAGGTAAATCCCAATAGGAAGCTAGTAAACAAGCTAAAGAGGAACATAGAGGTATGGCTAGAGGTAAATCCAAAGAGGAATCAATGTAATAATTCAAAAAGGAATCTAGTTCAAAATTGGAGGTAATTAACACATGTTCCCAAGAATAAACAAAGTCACTTTGTTCATTCATTGAAATATTATTAAAATCATAATAATCATTAAGACCATCTTTAATAAAATTTTAGTTTTGATGATTTTTCCATTCATTATCATAAGTAAAATGCATGGCATGAGTAAATAACAATTTATATAGAGTTATTAAATTTAATTTGACTATAAATAATACATATAATGAAAATTAAATGTAAAAAATAAATCGCTTATAAAAAACAAGCAATCTAACATGTACAATAGAGAAAATGACTTATGAATACAATATAATAAATATCAAGATACAATGAGTAAGTTAAGAAATAGTTTGAATGAATATGTGGGATCTCAAATATACATTCTAATTATTAGATTAGTGTTAGTACAATGTTTTAGAGTTATAAATACAAAGGTAAAAATATTCATGTATCCCACTAACCCTGCTTCCAAGGGTACGATGAAAGTAACTTCCCTAGAGTATACACTTGTCTCAAGTTTACCACAAATTAGTTGACTAAAAAAGGATTATTATGATATAAATAATGGATCCTAGTAATTTATTATATACTATTAGGTATGTGAAAACTAAATTTAGTATTTAGTGTTTTACAACATTTATGACTATTGGGATAAACCCCTCATGCCACAATATCTATAAATAAATCACTATGTATCCCTTCACAATAGTAACTAAGATGTTTTTAAATTTTTGAAACATAATTTATAAAACAAGAAAAATAAATATAAACTAAATAAAAATAAAATTGAAATATTTTTGTGTATAGATATCAATAAATTTCAACCCAAAGTTGAAAGAAAGAGCTTCTATGTAATATTTTATTTGAGGTCAGAAGACAAACTTATTAAGCTCAATATTAAATCATAGGTCAAATAAGTTGAGCCATTGTGTTTCATATTTATATACAATTTTTAAGGATATTTTATTTTAGTATCATGAATTTAAATAATTTAAATGAGATGCTATGACAAAAATAAGAAATGTTATAAAATATGGGGTTCACTAAGACGTTTATTGTATTTTGAAAGGAATTAAATAAGATGAATAAACTAGAACTATTGAAATTTAAATATAGCGTACTATATTAATATATATTAAAACATTAAATTAAAAATATACTAGAAATATTAAATTTGATAAAAGTGTATATAACTAAGTTAGATATTATTTATGCTGACTTATGTTGAGTGTGTAGGTTGGTTATTGGTGGGAAATTGATAAAATTGGTATCTCAATCACATTGCAATTGAATTAATAAATTTTTGATGTACTAATAAAAGGGTTTATTAGGATGACATGGCCATATTTTGGCATTTTCCTTTGAATGTGGGTGTGTATATTTGGATGGGAGTGTCTGTTGATAATCTCTGGGTGTTGATTTGATGCATAAAAACCCTAAAAAACCAAAACCCTATTTCTCTCCCTCAAACCAAAAATTAGATAAAATACCAAAATGTTTAAATGGGTTAAGGGTAATAGTTGAGATATCCTTATAAATACCTACATAATATGAGTGATGTCTATATACTCCAAATGGGCCTCAAGCTTATGTAGATCTCCCTCTTAGGGTGATTCCATGATCTATGATTGTGAAATTATATGATTGTAGCTAGAGTATTGGGTTAAATGATTGAAAATGGATTCCCTTGACCTAAAATAAATTGAATTTAGACATGACCTATGGTAGTTAAAAGACCATAGAATTTAAATTATAAATAATAGAGGTCTTTAATATAAAATTAGTTTTGTAAGGTTTATCTAGATTTATAATGAGTGTTTTATAGGTAATTTTATAAAATAATATTTAAAACATTTTCCCTAATTAACCTTTCTAAAATAATAGGAGATACATGGTGGTGCATCTCAAATTTTAACAAAAAATCATTGGGGTAATTTAGACAAGGGCACATTATAAGATAAGACCGACCTACAATACTATCTACCTAGCATGTTCTTATCCTAAATGGGTATAAAATATTGAAATTTAAATTGTATATTTAAAAGAAAAAATGGATTGTTTGAATTATGATTCAAGTTTTTTTCTAAGGCATTCAATAGAATATTGAAGTCTCTCATACATATTTCTATTTATTATAGAGGCGAATAGACCAAGTAAGGTAAAGATGTCAAGAGTAAATTTTTTTAATAAATTAATGATAAATTTTATGTGTCTACCTGGTAGGTGTCTAAAAATAAAAAATAAGATAAAATAATATTGTGACAACTCAGGTTCAAGAGTCAAGTCCAATTTCCTTGGATAGCAATGTAATCTATCTTTATCCATTAAGTATGGAATTTTCTACTTTAATCATGTTAAAGTTGTGGTTTATTTGTTGCATGTGCCTAGGTCTACTAATAAGGTTGGGATATTTTGATTCTTTTATTTTTACATGGAGAAATATAATTTACTTATCCTTTATTTTAAAACCATGTGTGTAATTTTAAGAGATATAAGCATGTTAAAAATAAGAGGAAGTGTAATGGGTTGAGCCACCCTAAATCACCCTCATTGATTATTGACCACTACCTATGGATCTAAGTACTCTAAGGAATAAATCCACACATAGTTTTTACACATAGTGTGATTATAAAATTATGTTGCTTAACTATATGTATGCATATATTACTTTCACTTTGACATTTGCAAATGATAAATTTTGACATCATTTGAAATTTTTTAGACTTGGATTTGACGTTCCTAGTGAATGATATTCAATTTAAGAATAATTTTATATATTTTATAAATGTACATTATTTTATAGGTTGTAAATAGACTACCAAGATTTAGGAATTTTCTCCCTTGAAGAATGGCCTTTAATTTTTATTTACATGACTATAATTAAATAATTTCCTTTAGCTAACTTATGATTTTTTTTGAAACTAACCATTGAATGGTACACAGACGATGTCAAACTAAGTGGATAGGTGCATGGAAAAATACTTATATTTATATCAAAAAAATTTCTAAAAGAACAAGGAAATCTAGCATCAGGATAAGATTGATTTGAGAGTGAAATATAGTAGTTTAAGTATTGAATTTGAAATAATTATATACTAGTGATGGAAAAAAAGAGATAAGGTTTGCATAAAGATAAACTAATAGAGGAATGCCAATTAAGATTCATGTATTCGAGTATAAGTCAAGTGTCTCAAATATAAATTTATGTCAAACATATATTTTTTGTTTCTCTAACTATTTTACATATGGCGATGCATGTGTGCCTAAGTGTGTAAGCATATTTACTCAAATATATAGAAATTGAGTGAATATGTATGTCATATGCCCCCATAATTTTTATCGCTATTACAATATATTTATTCAAGTGTTTCATTTATAATTAATTTGAATATTTTAAACCTATACTCTTTGATAAAATGTATTTTTCTAATTCATATAGGCAAGAATATTTAAGAAAATTACATTATAATTCCCTCCTTTTGAGATTATGGTCGTATTCTATAAGTTACTCATCTAGAAAGAAGAGATAATTGTATCATATGATAAATATATAATCATGTCAACATGTGAAGAGTATGCTCTCATAGTAATGCATTTTTTATTGAAGCATGTACATAACATATTGAATGCAATTCATACAAGTGTCATGTATAACTAGATTTATCAACAAGGAATATAATAATGTAATGATATATTAATAATATTACATAGTGTAACCACTAATCAAGATAAATAATCACCAAAATAATAACACACAATATCATGTGATGTTATACATAATGCCAAATGTTTCACACAATGTGCATGAATATGTCCCAAAAAATAACTTGGCAAAGGGCCACATGGAAATGACATAAAAAAATTCACATAAATTTGAGATAAATGTGTCATACTAAAAAGGCCTATTGGCCACACAAAATACACAAACAATGTATATCCTAAATTAACTATAAGGTAACAACATCAAAAGGGAATAGAGTAGGTGAAAACTAGTTTACACAATCTTTGTGTATCAATGTCACATCATATAAAGTAAGCATATACATGTAGCACATTGTTAAAATGATAAGATACCAAGATAATTGTATGATATGAAATAGAACATGGTAGAGAGGCAATAGATAGATACAACCTATGATAATGTAACCTATAGAAGAAGATTCCCCTATCATAGGCATGGACACTAGGTAGATGGGATCTCATCATATAATAATCCATGTTTAATGTGTATATCCTAAATTATACTCATATAACACATGAAATTCATGTGTATATGAAAAGGAATATGATATTTATGAAAATATGTGATAAATAACATATATAAAGAAGTAAACTAGAAATTTCATGTCATGCTCGAGTCACGATTTATTATCTTTTAAAATATTTTCAAAGTTTTTGTATTTTTAAAATTTGTGAATATTTTAATATCTTTGAAATATTTTTAATTTTTTATGTATGTGAAAAATTTTAAAGGTAGCTATCCAATGATACCATCAATGGGAGGACCATAAGGAATGCATGTATCATAGAATCAATATGTATTTCTTTTCCAAATAAAAAGTGTGGGATGTATATGAATTCAAATATGGAAATGAATCAACATTTTTAATTTAATTATTTGAATCATTTCTCATAAAATCCTATATAATATGTTTAGTTCTTGAGGGTGCATGACTGGGTAGGGTTTTTTGTATAGTATGAGAAGCTTTTACCACCTATGTTTGTCATGGAACATGATGAATTTCCAAGATACTACAGTAGGACATATTGTATAATATGAAGATATATTTTAAATTTGCATAAGTATATAATGTGAAGCTTTATATCTAGGAGGGTGTAATTTTATCCTATAATATTATTTTATATAAAGATATTGCATAGGTGTAAAAAAAAATTCTGCATTGTGATCCTAAAAAGGTGTTATAAGAGATTACAATGATGGTGGGGAGAGGAGGAGATACCACTGACTATAGATATTAGTATTATCAATTTCTTGAAACTTTTCCCCATGATTACCATTGTCACTTGAATTTTCACCCTTTGAGTAGATAAAAACAATTCATCATCCAAGTGGCATAATGGAATCACTTCTAGGCTTGTGGGAAGCCTAAGGAATGAGGTGAGTCTCTAGATAAGACTAAATCCCTTGATATACCACTTAGGATTGCAACTAATACTAACATTAGGGGATGAAAATGGAGAGAGATAATTGAAATTAATATAACCTAAGGGAGATGATACAAAAAATTTATAGATGACATCAAACCATAAGGATATTACACTTGAAATCAAAGGACAACTAAACAAACACTTTCCAATCTATTTCTTCTTGCAACAATGTTACATTGTGGGGTTATGGATAAATGTGAAAATATATGAGTACTAAACAAGAGGACTTGAATGGATCTAATTAAGATAATAATTGTGATGTCCCTTACATAGGGGCTGCTTTTTTTTCCTACAAAAGCTCTGATCAACTGTGATATCCCCTTCAAATAGGGAATATAGAAACACAAAAGCTCTGAACAAAGATACGAATTTGCAGAATAAATTCAAATAACAAGAAACCATAGTAAATCTCTTAACTGGCAAATCACTAATCTTATTATTGTCCAGAAGGTTACAATAGATGTCCTCAGTCATGCATAAAAGGAATATTCAGATACAGCCTTAAAACCCTAATTAACTTTTGCAAATCTGGCACTTGAGCTTGACTCTGTATGTCTTAGCTTGTTGTGTTGAACACATAGTCACCGACATCGGTCGATATACTGGCGATGTCGGTCTCTGTCAGTCCTTCTCTGTCGACATCGGTCTCTAGTCGGCTGATGTCGGTCACTGGGGATCTCCGTCTGCTGAGGTCGGTGTCTGCATGGATCTGTACAGACCTCGTATGGCCACCCAATAAGCACAACCTATCTGTTTTCACCCCTGATTTGAAGATATACAATTCTAATACAGAATATCTCTATCTGTATAATTTATTGAATAACAACTAATAAAATAAATACCTAAAATACTGTGATAACTTTTGTGTGAAGTTATCTCTCAAATTCCCTGAAATACTATGATAACTTCTGTGTGAAGTTATCTCTCAAATCTGTAAACCTCTTTGATAACTTCTGTATGAAGCTATCTCTCAATTTGACAATAGATCAGCTGATATTTCACAGCCTCTAAAATACACACAATGAAGAGTTGACGTTCTCCACTGCAGATGGAATCCTAGAACCCTTGGCTCAGTCTTCACAGAAGAATTTCTTCAATATCAAAATCAATAATCAAATCATCCATTCCAACTCTCTCCCATGAGAAACTCTTATACCCTTCCAAAGGTGTGCTTGCTAAAATTAGATTTCCTCAAATTAGAACTTGGGGTTCTAAAATTAGAATTCCTCAAATTAGAACTCAGGTCTTAAAATTAGACCAATTAATTAATAATTAATAATTAATTAATATCTAATTTAAAATTAGACCAAATAATTAATTAATTAATAATTAATTAATATCTAATTTAAAATTAGACAAAATAATTAATATTTGATTAAATCAATCAAATATTAATATCTCCCTCAATACATGTCGGATCCTCGAATCGTCTAAAGTTGGTGAACCAGGGAGTGATTCTGCACATGACCATATCACAACAAGGGTGCTCTGCTGTATGTCAAATATCCCTAAATAATAGGAGCTTAGGCCCAATGTGTCTGAGATAACCTGAATGAGAGCCAACTATAGGAATTCTGTAAATCAAAGCCAAGCCAATCTCCATCATGACCCTCTATCCATCCAATCAGCCTACGAAGGTTGCATAATAGGCTAATCATTAAGCCTGTTAATGTCCATGAAAAAGGGGACATGACAATCTGCCCCTCTAAAAATTTCTTATCCCCAAGCAATCTCGAAATAATGAACCACTCGATCCACCTGGATCCCAAATGTAATTATGCTCTGCACTACTGTAAATCAATGCAAGTACCTGGAATATCATCAGAAGTAGAACAAAGAGAAACCCATAATCAAATTGGTGAATGCAACTCAACCAAACTCTAAGAGCCTAACTGCCATAGTCAAGAACACATGAGAAACAAACTCTCAAAACATCATCTGCAAGAGATGGTGCCAATCCATCCCATAACTAATCCCTCTGTAAGGGTGGCATAGTGAACGGTACCACAATGTCATATGTGTTAGAAGAATCAATATGGAGACTCAACTCCACTGGTATCTCAAACTCATCAAAACTAGGTACTCCCAAATCTTGAACTGGTGTGTCAGCCTCAACAACATGTTCCTTAGCTACAACTATAGGAGCGTACTCACCAACAACAATCAATGTACTAACCTCTGAGTCTGGGGCTGGTGAAGACCGCAAATGCTCTAACTCCATGGTCATCTCAGCCAAATGAAATTGTGACTCCTCATAAGCTAACTACATACTCTCAAGAATCTTAGAAGTCACCTCAAGCTGTTGAGTAAGCTCACTCACCTTATCTTCCTTGGCCAATAATGCATCATACACTGTGCTGCCCCACTCTATAAGATAATCTCTGTCGGTGACCAACTGCATATAGTCCTGTCTCAAAAACTGGATAGCCTCCCATAACGAGTGGATCTCTATCAAGGATAGATAACTACCTCCCTACTCGATGCTAGTAGGAGAACCCCATCCATAAACTGCTAATAACTAACGAGCATCATCAAAATGCTTGCAAGCGGTAGCAATGTCTCGCTCACTAACTCTCAGCTAACTAGACACATGGTGGCACTGGCTAGACTGTCTCCTACAATCCTCCTCTGATGCATGGTCCCAAAGAGTAGACTCAAAATCACTGATCTCTGGAGTACTACCATCCATACTCTGTGAATCAACTCCATAGCTCATATCAACATACGGAGTATCAACAACTATAGCATCACTGTCTAACTCCTCCATATCGAGAGAAACGGCTGGTGAAACTAAGTCCTCAAAATTGTCCACTGCATCCTCCTGAGTATCACCTGAAATAATCAGATCCTGGGACTCTTCTAAAATCTCTGTCATAACTAAGAGATCATCAACCCTCAGTGTACTAACATCCGAACACACCTCTACACTTTGAGTACAAGCATCAGACTCGTCCTCATCTTCACTATCCTCTATCTCATAATAATCATAATAATCATGGGACATGCTACGCTCTTGTCTAAGTGATCTATAGTGGTCTCTTCTCAGCTTAACAAAGTGACCAAAAGACAACCTCCCCTAAGCTTGTGGAGTTAATAACTTCCACTCATCCTTTGCTGTCATATACCGTGTGGGTTTGTCTTTGGATGTAGGATATGAAAGAGATTCATTCAACCTCTTCAAACTTAGTTCCATCTTCTTCATATTATTGTCCCACTACCTCTGAATACATGAAGTCATTATGATACTTTGCTAATTCAATCTACCCAATCTACCCAATAGGATGGCAAGACATTAGCTCTGATTTGCCTAAACTATCCAACAGGATGGCAGGAATTTGGCTCTGATACCACTGTGATGTCCCTTACTTAGGGGCTCCTTTTTCTCCTACAAAAGCTCTGATCAACTATGATATCCCCTTCAAATAGGGAATATAGAAACACAAAAGCTCTGAACAAAGATACGAATTTACAGAATAAATTCAAATAACAAGAAACCACAGTAAATCTCTTAACTGGCAAATCACTAATCTTATTATTGTCCAGAAGGTTACAATAGATGTCCTCAGTCATGCATAAAAGGAATATTTAGATACAACCTTAAAACCCTGATTAACTTTTGCAAATCTGGCACGTGAGCTTGACTCTGTATGTCTTAGCTTGCTGTGTCGAACACACAGTCGCCGACGTAGGTCGATATACTGCCGACGTTGGTCTCTGTCAGTCCTTCTCTGCCGACGTCAGTCTCCAGTCGGCCGATGTCAGTCACTGGGGATCTCCATCTTCTGAGGTCGGTGTCTGCATGGATCTGTACAGACCTCGTACGGCCACCCAATAAGCACAACATGTCTATTTTCACCCCTGATCTGAAGATATACAATTCTAATATAGAATATCTCTATCTGTATAATTTATTGAATAACAACTAATAAAATAAATACCTAAAATACTGTGATAACTTTTGTGTGAATTTATCTCTCAAATTCCCTGAAATACTGTGACAACTTCTATGTGAAGTTATCTCTCAAATCTGTAAACCTCTATAATAACTTCTGTATGAAGCTATCTCTCAATTTGGCAATAGATCAGCTGATATTTCATAGCCTCTGAATCACACACAATGAAGAGTTGACGTTCTCCACTGCAGATGGAATCCTGGAACCCTTGGCTCAGTCTTCATGGAAGAATTTCTTCAATATCAAAATCAATAATCAAATCATCCATTCCAACTCTCTCCCATGAGAAACTCTTATACCCTTCCAAAGGTGTGCTTGCTAAAATTAGATTTCCTCAAATTAGAACTTGGGGTTCTAAAATTAGAATTCCTCAAATTAGAACTTGGGTCTTAAAATTAGACCAATTAATTAATAATTAATAATTAATTAATATCTAATTTAAAATTAGACCAAACAATTAATTAATTAATAATTAATTAATATCTAATTTAAAATTAGACCAAATAATTAATATTTGATTAAATCAATCAAATATTAATATCTCCCTCAATACATGTCAGATCCTCGAACCGTCTGAAGCTGGTGAACCAGGGAGTGATTCTGCACATGACCATATCAAAACAAGGGTGCTCTATTGTATGTCAAATATCCCTAAATAATAGGAGCTCAGGCCCAATGTGTCTGAAATAACCTAAATGAGAGCCAACTATAGGAATTCTGTAAATCAAAGCCAAGCCAATCTCCATCATGACCCTCTATCCATCCAATCAGCCTATGAAGGTCACATAATAGGCTAATCATTAAGCCTGTCAATGTCCATGAAAAAGGGGACATGCCAATAATACACTTAAACTTTGACATTTCCTAGAAAACATCACATGTCCTTCAAGAAGAAGCTGTAAATAGGTGAGAGAATGAGACACAATACTAAGGAATCCAGAGTCTTCACTAAGTAAATTCAACATTAAAATAAATAAAACTATTAAAAATAATGGAATAGGTAAAAAATATTGATTTTATTTATCAAAATGTATAAAAATGATTAGGGATTCACCATATTTAGGTGGAGCATCCAATACAATGCTAAAATGGCTAGTTCTTATAGAAATTATGAGAGACAGAAGAAGAGAAGTTCAAGCATAACAAGGACACTTATAAATCTGAGAGAAGTATTTAATTATACATTTTATAAGGATATAGTATTAACCATGCAATGTTTGTAGCTACAAGTGTCAATCCAATTCGCCAACTTGATGAAAGTGGCATAAAACACTCCATTTTTCATAGAAAAATTACCTTCATGATTAGGACTGTTTGAACATATTTTAATAGATTAATACTAGGTATGATGATTATAATGTATTTTAGGGACATAAAATATGGCTCTACATGAATTGAATGCATGTATGGTCCTCTAAAATCCTTTGAAAGTGAGTCATCATCATCTACTATCCACAAAATTGCCTTTCTATGTACCCTACATAATTGGCCTCAAAATTGGAATAAATTTTCCATTAAAATCAATGAGAAGGATTTATTTACACATTTAAATACACTTTATATACGTATAAACACTAAGGACACCCTTAAAATCTATTCACTTGAAGTTTTCACACTTCTCCCTAGCTTGTCCATTAGGCCAGTTTTGATTGGCTAAGTTGAAACACCTAGTTTGGGTACTTAGAAGTTTTTTTAGGGAATTAAACGAACATGATTAGTTATTAAAAGTCTCAATATTCTCTCCAAACATTTTTTCATATCTTAACTCCTCATGTATCCTATACAACACACAAAATAGTGATAAAAATCATGTTTATACCCCCATCTATACAAGTCCATATAATCAAATGGAATGGGGAGTAGATTTAATAAGTAATTAAAAAATACAATAATTTTTATAGACAAAATATTCAATTTTTATATCTTTATAACTTCAACTCCTCCATTGGGTCAGTGTCAAGGGTTTAAAGGGGTTTTAGGTGCATTATACTCTTAATGGTTTTTTCATGAAGATGGGACATTGAATATGCAAAATAATTCAACTAAATAATATTTAAAGACCTTTATAAACTTACCCTAACTCCTTATATCCCCATGCACAAGCTTAAAAATGATGCGAGAATCTAAACATACTTTGTTGAGCTTGATTCCTCATTCCCACATGCCTAATGTTGTTTCTGATCTCAAAATTACTTCTCCAAGGTTTATTTTTCATGTCAAAAGATTGAAAACA
The DNA here is from genome assembly GCA_037957365.1 of Torreya grandis. Taxonomy (NCBI): domain Eukaryota; kingdom Viridiplantae; phylum Streptophyta; class Pinopsida; order Cupressales; family Taxaceae; genus Torreya; species Torreya grandis. The sequence continues at coordinate 241,924 of JARHVA010008700.1, read as the reverse complement.
TATTTTTAGGTCCCATTAAAATTTTAAAATGGATTATAGTTATTTATAAAGGTTATAAATTAAAATGGCTCATCATTTGAAATTAGGCCTAGTCATGCCCATGTAGGTTTCTCTATAACATAGGCCCAAAATAACTTTCTAATGGATTTTACTATATTTAAATAGATTTAACATATATATTAGGTATCCATAATCATGATTAAATAGGATATAATTTTCAACAATTACTATAGGTGAAGATGCCCTCTCATTTGGGTTTTAGATCTCATTGTGCAAAATAATTCCACTAAATAATTTTTATATCTATATAACTTCAACTCCTCCATTGGGTCAGTGTTAAGGGTTTACAGGGGTTTTAGGTGCATTGTACTCTTAAGGGTTTTTTCATGAAGATGGGACATTGAATATGAAAAATAATTCCACTAAATATTATTTAAAGACCTTTATAAACTTACCCTAACTCCTTATATCCCCATGCACAACCTTCAAAATGATGTGAGCATCTAAACATACTTTATTGAGCTTGATTCCTCATTCCCACATGCCTAATGTTGTTTTTGATCTCAAAATTACTTCTCCAAGGTTTATTTTTCATGTCAAAAGATTGAAAACATATTTTTAGGTGCCATTAAAATTTTAAAATGCATTATAGTTATTTATAAAGGTTAGAAATTAAAATGGCTTATCATTTGAAATTAGGCCTAGTCATGCCCATGTAGGTTTCTCTATAACATAGGCCCAAAATAACTTTATAATGGATTTTACTATATTTAAATAGATTTAACATATATATTAGGTTACCATAATCATGATTCAATAGGATATAATTTTCAACAATTACAATAGGTGAAGATGCCCTCTCATTTGGGTTTTAGATCTCATTATGCACAACTAGCCTATTTATAACTTTATAGGTTTAGATCATTCCATTGGGTTTATCCTCTTTATGATGTTTTTATATTATTACACTATGTAAATTTATTATATATTAATTCACCTTATTTAATGGTCTCCATATCCTATAGTCTCATCTTCTTACCCATCTCTTCAAAAACTACAAGATCATGTACAAAGGGAGTGCCCTCTGTCTGAGATAAAGCATAGGGTACTCCCCTATTCCCTCAAATAAATGTTACTATTTAATGGGAATACTCATGTCATAAAGGTTAAATCCTTAAAATTATATACTTTTATCTCATGTATAGACCCCTAAAATACATGAATGTATGAGGTAAACTTGTAGAAAGGGCACTGTCTACAAGGGTGTTAGGAATGGACTAAGTGATGCTTCAAAATAGCCTTTCTTATACTTATTTATATATATGAAGAGTGTCTATTTATATATTTTTATATTCTATTCCACTTATGTGATATAATTTTACCCTCTATAACTCAGAATTTCTTACACTCCTTAGTTGGCTTATATTGAGCAGCATTGGACTGTGACTATATTTGAATGACACTTGAAGGTGTGTGTCAACTTAAAAGGACCTTGAAAATTATGATTAAATACCTACTTGTAATTTTTCAAATCTAGATGGTCACTTATACTCATGTTTATTCCATTCCCTTATCCTACAACATGCACTTGTGGTTTCAACTAAGTCTTCCACTTCCCTTGTTGATTGAGACAATACTTGACCCCCATTGTACGTGATTGTTACATGATTCAAGCTTAAAAATGATTGGAAAAACATTATAATTACTAATTATAGTCCTATTTTATGGTTTAGGTTCATTTTACTCACCTAATTCTTCATGTACCTCAATAAATTCAATTTATTTATTCACTTTCTACCTACCAAATGAGATAGTCTGTTGACCCTTGCTTATAGGTATGTTTTATCTTGATTGGGTTTGATGAAGGTGCTTAAGAAGATCCCTTGAAAAATTATTTAGGTAAAAATTCACCTACTTATGTTTTTATTTCACTTAAACTCAATCAAAAACACGAAAGCAACATGTCAAGGTTATTAGTCTTTCTTCCCAATTGTAGGTGCATCTCAGGCTTGTGTATGGACTAGGAGTGTGGATGGGAGGTAGGGAAATAGTCTATCATTATATTTTGATGATATTCCTTATAAAATATTTTTAATTAACCATTTTAAACCATATACACCTATTTAAAAGGTTATATCTTCAACTTTTGGTGATAATGGTCCATTTTGAACTCTTTCTTGTAGATTATACTACCTAAAAATGGTGTTTTAAGATCATCTCAAGACCTTAAAATTCCCACCTTCCATCACTGTTATTTATATCATCCTTTGCAATAGTCCTCTCCATGATATAGCCTATCAAACCAAGTTAATTATAGGTACTATATATCATTGAGACCATGTTATGTTCCAGGCATAAAACCTTCCTGACCTCTATTTCACCATTTTAGGGACAAAAGTCCAAAACATAGTCTATTACCTTTTTAACCTGATTCCATGTTTATTTTTTCATTTTGGAAAATTTAAATATATTTAAGAATTTTTATTATTCATTCTATAACCTTGATATTTCTTAGTTGTTTCCTTCTCTCCATGAAAGCATTTTTGCACTCTGCTCAACCACATGTAGGTGGATGTTTGGTACACCACAGTGAGCTATATGTGTACACCATGAAATTAAGAATGCATATAAAATTTGTATGATATTATCTAACACCATGATTCATATATTTTTTTCTTAATAATTTTTCAAAACATATCCATCTCTTCACACCATCATGATGTCAACAAGGCCCTGTAGGTTGATGTTTTGGACAAGTTATGTAGGTAGGGCATGAAATGTGGAAAAAAAATTTTAGGCAATAGATTAAAAACCACTCAAATGAATTTTTAAATCTTTAAATATATGATATCCATTAATAAAACTTTGAAATAAACTTCCAATCACCGTATCTAACATGAAAATCACTTGCCTACATGTGAAATAAAGTAGGCAAGGATATCTTATGACTATTCTAGCATGGTGGAGGCATGGATTTTGTTCAAAATATGGGTATTTAAGATAAAAAAAATATAATTATATGAATATAATGGAATGTAAACATATAATTAACCATTTAATATTTAAATGAAGCCTATGAAGAGAATACAACTTTTTGAAAGTATTGAAAATGGCTGATACTGTAAATAGTGACCTCATCATGAAAAGTGAGATACTTAGACTATCAAATAAAATTAAAATGTCAAAAAAATAATGGATAAAAAGATAAAAATGATAAAAAAAATCCTCTATAATCAATATTAATAGATAGATTGTATGTAATTCTCCACACCAAGGCAAAACTTGAAAAATCCATAGATTTATAGGTAGATTTGTACAGTCAACTTCAAATGGATGATTAATAATAAATATTTGATAATTATAAAAAATATTGATATGAAAATGGAGGTATATAATTTAAAAACAACCTCTTAAAATTATTCTACCTGAAACTCTTTCTATTGGTCGTATCAAGTACAAACCTACAAGTCACTTTTGAATGCTAAGAAAGACAAAAATGGACTAGAATGGTTTTGGTTTAGAAATGGAACATTCAGATAATTATAAAAATGTATTTTATATAAGGAATATGATATTACATACCCTGACCCTATCCCATGTAGAACACTCTCCAATAAAGTTGTACAATTGCCATTTTCTCTCTTTTACTCAATAAAATTACCCTTTCTTCTGTATAACCTACCATATTTCAGTTTTGTCAATTAATTAATAATTAATTGGACACATGGGTTATTAAATAATGTTTTTAAGCCTTCACATTTCCCAATAAACCTATACAAAGCATTAAATACACTATTTTGACCCTTAAAATGACCCAAAATGACATGAGAGAGTAATGAAAAAAGTGACCAAGGATAATATAACATTGAAAGGCATTAAATGACCTATGAAACACCTCATGACATGATATTACACCTCTCATGTCCATATAAACTCTATTATTTACAATAGGTGCCTCAATTTGACTAAAAGGTCAAATTTGGTCAATAATTACAATATATATTTGAGACATCGATGTAATGCTGTTGGATATGGGTGAGGATTTTATGTCTAAATAAATCCTAATAACATATAAAATATTAATGCTCTTAATCACTCTAAGAATAGAGTATCCATATTTTATGAACCAACTTAAAGAGGTAGCACTTTATGCACAATAGAATTATAAATATTTCCATTGAATAATTTGATTAATCTTGATGTATCTTGTAAATCTTACTCTTTTTACCCAAAAGTACAAATAAGTGTCATTATAAATGTGTCTTCACTTAAGTCATTTTTTATTATGATTTTATGTATGTGTTATTTTTTTATATAAGTTTTAATGCAGAGAGTGCATGCCTATATGAATCATCACCAATAATATCACTTTATTCAAATGTGATCATATAATGTGATGTTGATGCACTTATAGTTATATAAATAATATCATATATTGGGTTTCCATATGTTAAAGGATGAGAATGAACATTGTATGCATGTGCAACTTTTAATTATCTATAGTTTTTGTTGTGCTATGGTCTGGAAATGGATTACTAAGGATTTTGAAATTTGCATTTTCATTTTGCTAATGTATAGCCTCCTATGTGGGTGTGGTTAACTTAATAGGATTGTCATCATTATTATCTTGTTTCTTGTGTCTTATAAAGTAACACTTGTTTTTATAATTTCCAATACATTTATAATATTAATAATATGTGTTACTATCAAATGCCTTATGTTAATGTTTAATAATATCACCTTATAATGGTGGAGTGATATATATGATATTTCACTAAAGTAACTTTGTTAAAAATAAATGAGGAGGTGATGGTAATATTTTAAATTTCCTCCTTCTTGGAGATATTAACTAAAGTTTATTAATTAGTTGTGATACTATATTGAATATTACTTTTTTTCATTCTTGATTTCACTAGATTTTAACTTGTAGCTTTATTTTATTTAAAACATAGTATTTGAAGTAGTTGGATCATTTGGTGTGTAATTAAACTTTTTTAGAGATATGTTATTAAATTATCATTCTTTGATTTATGTTATATTTCATCAAATGAATTGAATTTATATAACATGATAGGCTCATGATGTGATGCTATAAAATTTTGTGTATAGATATGATAGGCTCAAGGAGGACCTCTTAGTCAAATTAGATGTTCTAGAGATTGATATCTTGGATTGTGTGTAACCCAGACCATGCATACCCCTACCATATCTATTGCATAAAAATTATTAATTTCCTAATGATTTTCATCCTTTAAACATAGACCTCCTTCATAATCTTTGCTAAATATTTTCACAACCCTCTTCATCAAGTCTTTGAGACCATATTTTAATGACATTGTCAAGTTCTACTGGATTTTGCCACATCAAAGTGATGTCCAATTGAGAGTTGTAGAAAAACCTATCAAGCATCACTACTAGAAAAAATATTTGATATCACAACCCCTAAATATTCTAAATAGATTCATTAATAATAATAATAACTATTAAAACTATTTTTCACTTAAAATGCTAAAAATTAATCATTAGGAAATGTTAGATCGTTAGATTCTAATAACATACCATAAATCTAAATAAAACAAATGAATGACAAAAAATCTTTGAAATATCCTTAAAAAATAGTTAATGAGAGTTGTCATCGTAAGTTTATCTCATTTAAAGAATAATTTATCTATATAGTTATTAAATATGCCTAAAATTTCACTAATCCTATAAAATTTAAATACAAATGTAATGACCAACCACTCTTCTATTATGACCTCACCTTTTTAATAATTTTATGTACTATTTAAACATTACTATTATCACTTGTATAATTGACTGCTACATTTCTTAATCAAATTGGACTATATAGTTGTATTCAATGTGGTGATACTTTAGCTATAGGTTGATGAAATGTCATGTTTTAGTTTATACACATGATGATTATATGAACTAATTTTTGTAATTAATTTTTTATTATAGTTATGTAATTGTTTTAACTATTATCACTCAGGTATTGTTGATGTATATTCAATGGTTACAAATACTGATATATAAGGCAAGATGGATGCTAACATTGATACATTAGGGAGTCAAAGTGATTGTTGGGTAGTTAGATGAGTTCTTATAGGTATTTATTTATATTTGGTTGGTTTATTACCATTGGATAGTTTATCATTTCATTTGTGCTATCATATTCTATTTCATACCTTATTGCATCTTGTCTGTTGTACCCTGTCATATAGTTATTTGACTACTACATGTTATCATGGTGTTAGTTGTATTGTTCTCATTTGTAATATTCCATTTCAGACCACTTCTCTCTCCTCTATGAAATCCTCAATACATAGTTTTTGTTTGGACTCTCCCTTGCTAGAAATCGGACACCCTAAGGGACTTGCCTAGACCTATCCCCGTGACCTCCCCCCATGTGGACTATAATCTTGGTCACAAGGTGTTTGATTATGGATTGATTAATTCCAACATTTTTGGCATTTAAATAGTTAAATTATCATTATTTTTTATTGTTTTTATTATTTAAAGGATTTCATACTTTTTGGATGGGGTCATTTATGATCATTGCATTTATGATTTTTGGTGTGGAGGGTGTTTTGGTAGTAGGTTAATGGTAGGGGAGGGATTTTATCTCTCCTTATAATTAATGTTTAATTAATTAGGTGTATGGGTAAGTTGGACATAATGAAAAGAGTTTAAAGGAGGGATAGGTTGATTGAATGTAGGTAGGAGAGAACAATGGGAAAAATATGGAGAGAAATATGTAGGGGGTTTTTGACTTTGTTTTTCAAGATTGTTTTGCTTGGTCAATTAGTTTTTTGTGGAAAAGAAGGTTATTAAAACTTAGTTATAGACTCTACTTACTTTTTATTTAAAGGTTTTCTCCACTTTGTTGAACTAGATAAGCCATTCTTGACATTTTTTAGATATTGTCTTTTTGCATATAAACTTAAAAAAAGAGTTTGATACTGCTATCTAATTTTTAATATATAATAATTTATGTTTTGTATTGGGTGTATATCACTACCTTTAGGATTTACTTTGAATTTTGGAAGAGTTTTATGATTCATTTATATAGTGTAAAGGTCACAACTTCGTATACTATAATATACTAGTGTGTTATTATTCAACTGTGTATTTTGGGTTGTTGACCTTTCTATTTAAAAAAGAAATTGATTATGGTTTTTAATTATCTATGATTGTGTACAATTTGTTGAAAATATTAATAGATGGGATTATTTTTATAAAACCTGCACTTATGTTTAGTGAATTCGTGCTACTATGCTTCAATCTAGTCTATTTGACCTATGCATATTTCAAAATGGGTCATTGTACCCTATGTTATAATTTCCATGTTTTTAGGGTTTTGATTATTGATTAAAGTTAGATAATAGATTTGGGTTTCTTAAATTTTAATGTCTAAGTTTTCATATTTTGATTATGCATTCCTTTGAATGAATTATTAACTAGGTTTTCAAGCCAAATTGATTATTCAATTTTTCTTTGTATAAACTTAATTATGTTATAAAAATTGGTATGTGGTTTGATTATAGATATTCTACATTGTTAAATTGAATGACATGTTTTTGTTGTGGTTTTATTGAAGGCTTTGTATGTGTTTTATTTACTATGATCCAATGAGAATTTGGGTGAACCCTATTGGAACCATTATTTATGTAACAAAGGTTTGACTACTAAAATAGGACCAGTAAGGAGGTCTATTATTTTGTTAAAAAAATGTTTTAACTCAATTATAAGATTAAATTATTATATGATGTTATGGTACCTTATGATGATCCCATGAATCCATATATCAATTCTTGACTTAAAAATGATTTATTGTTAGGAATTATTGTTTTAATCATTATTTTTTAATTTTGGAAGTTATTTGTAAGTTTGAAGCCCTAACAAATGCATTGAATGATTTATTTATTTTGCTTGGTTTTAATTTGTATAATTATAATGGACTACGGCTTAGCTGGGTATAACTTGTTTTGAGTTATATGTGTTTTGATTCATATCTTATTATATGATTGTTTGATTACATGGCTATTGTATAATCATTCTTAGACTAGGCTTAATTGGCTCAGCTATAATTTTGTGCTTATGAGCATCAGATATGAATTTTTATCTAGGAAATATAGGCTACCTGTATACTTAGAGGTTTTCTAAGTTGTTTTTTATTAATGTTATGGACATGGATTTGGTTGTTAAATCCATTGTTGTACCCTTTGATTAGCCTGCAATAGATTATCCCAACTCCCAATTTATAACAATGCCATCCTTGGTTATTTTTATCTAATTTTGGGATGGCAATTTATTAGTCACTTGTTCTTTTTACCTTCCATTTTATGTTAAGTTATCCAATGGTTTGAGAATCTTGATTTGCTCATAATCCCTTCTTGACTCAGGTTATCAAAACTACCATCCAAATGATAGATTAGGTGGTAAGGGCCACCTATGGTTAGGCTCATAGGGTTGGTTGAGAGGGTTTGTCTGATTTAGTTACATGCTACTCACACTCCTTGATGATCTTGTAGACGTGTGTGATGTAATTTGTAATATTTTATTATATATTAATTATATGTTCTTAACTTAATTTGTTTATCACTTTCATGTAGTATGATTCATGAATGTAGTTATAATCTAATTACATTTTGATATTGATTTAGTTACACTTGGTGATTTATGGTATGTTAACCTTGTACTAAAAAATTGATCATGCGGGAAAAAAAAGTAAAAAACTTATAATGTTGAAACATGGTAATATGCTAATGTTCACTTACATTTATGAATTTAATCATTTACCTATACTTACGATTTGATACTAGAATGTTTAATTTATTATCATTATTGTTTCTATATAGTAAATTACCTTAATTATTGTTATTATGGCAATAGCCTATAGTTGACGTTATGTAAGTTTTAGTGAGACAATTATTTCTTTGTTAAATTTTATAGAATATTCATTTATTTCTTGTTATGATTATTATATGGTTAAATTGGGTAGAGACATAATTATGAAAATATATCATGTACTCTTAGAATTTTAAGCATACTTAAGTGTGCTGCCTTAAATGGTGAATAAGTTATAATCTTAACTTTTAGGGATATCCTATTTTCTTTTGGTATACATATATTTTGGATTATCTTGATATATTGTCTAATACGTGAGATAGCATGACTATATATGAACTTTATTTTAAGATGATTTTTAACTTGTATATGAAATATAGAAACAAGTTTTGTTAAATTTGATGCAAGCATATGATGAAAGCAAAAATGAAATTATGTTTTTATACTTTGGACTTGTAAGGATGCGTATAAAGGTATGTACATTCATTTTTCATTAATGTTATTATTATTATTTATTTCCTTTCTTAATTTTTAGTTTTGGTTACATTGATTGAATAAATAAATTTTTTAATTTGATTTCTATATTAAAGGTCACCTAGTGAATAAATAAGTTGATTTAAATTCTGAAATAAATTATTAACTTGTAGATGAAGAAATTTATCTTATATTACTTGTATTATGTAATAGAGTTATTAGTGATGTATTATTACATGCTTAATGCTTATAAAAATGAATTTTTATCGAATACACATAAGTTGGACTTCATTCATGAGCTCAATATGCATATCATCTTCTTTTTTGATTTGCTAGAATTGAATGTATACAATTGTGTCATGACATGCTGAAACATTTATTTTTTAATATTTCCTTAAATGAAACATTTTATTTGGGTTCCACTCAATTGATAATTGACATGAAATTCTAATTCTGAATGATATATCTACTGATTGTATGAATCTTATATATTATCAAGTCATGTGGAAATGTGATGCTTATATATTTGCTATATTGGTTCACATTGAAACCTTCTATATGCATGCATACTTTATACTTGTTCATATTAGAACCACATTACTCTACCATGTTTTATCATACTTGGAAAGATGATTATATGAAATAAGGATTCTTCTTTAATAAATTCCTCACTCTAGGAAAGGTTAATGAGTTAGTTGTTCATTGTTATAAATAGTTTCCTAAGTAAAAATATGTATGGAAAATAATAAACTATGAAAAATGTATTGTCTAAATATGTTTCTCTTACTTAAAACTAATGATTGATAAAATATTTGATGTCAAATAAATACACAATTGGCTGAAATATTCTTTCAATTACATTAATTCCTTTTTAATTCATTATAGCACATTCACTATTTGATAATACAATATCATTTACATAGATTCAATTATATGTTGTAATTATATCTTATTTGATCATCAATAAACATGATCATAACTGGTATCATTATTCATTTAATCAGATAACAACATTCATGATTATTAGTTGGATAATTTGTGAACTTAAAACAATATGTTGGCAATGGTGCAGTAACCTTTAGGCCATGAGGAAGTGGACAACCTTGTCGAGTAGAAATAAAATAATTGATTATGATGTTTTAGTTTTTATTTTATTTCATGTTGTAATTTATTTTAAGTACTAATAAATTCTATTGATAGACTTATGTGGATTTAGTATAAACATAATTTATTTAAGTTGATTGTTGGTTGTTACTTATGATTAGAATTTTATATATCACACATATTGTTAATTAATATAACATTATATCTTGTTCTCATTTTATAAACCTATTATAACCAAGTGATAACATAGGATGTTAGAGTTATCCTTTTTGATTAGGATGGAAATAATTATTTAACAATCCTCAAGTAGAACTAAAACCCAATAAGGAGAGTGAGATCTTTAAAGAGGACTAAGGAACTATAAATTATCCTATGTGGAAGAACAAGTGTTGCATATGTTATTCAAGACCTATCCAAGTAATCTTACATAGATACACCCTAAGATCCATAAACACCCTTTAGACAACCTACTTCTCCATGACTTCATTTATGAGTAATTACCCCTAATCCAATGCGTAATCCAAAAATGTACTCTGATATGTAATTCCAACATTTTTAGGGTTATTTGATCTAATATCAGATCAATTTTATGCTCAAGGGAAATTTAGTAATGAACATTTTAAGTTTGTAATCTATATATTTATTACATATTAACATCTTAGAATGGTTAGAATGAGGTCAGGAATTGGTAAGATCCTCAATAACTAGTAAAATGTTAATTCAATTAGAGGTAGAGGTAAAGGCTGAGGTAAGGGCCATCTTGGATATAAACTCATTCATAATCAATATTAACTACCATAAATAATGATAATAGTAACAATGAGGTTTATAATGTTAATGCAGTCAGTGGGAATCCAATTGATAAGCATGAGGAAATCCTTAGTGAAATCATGATATCCTTAAACACTTTACAAGGAAATATTGACAACAAAGAACAAAGGATCAATAATCTCAAAGGATTATCCCAAGAGGAAGTACCCAGATTGGAAATGGGCCATGTAAAAGGCCCAATAATCCAAAAATTACCTTTGACCATGGTTGAATAGATCATTAGAGAATAGAATAAACTTCTACCACCTACTTATTATAATAAATAATTAGGTGATACAACTGATGCATGGCTAGTATACTTGTAAAAATAATTCAACTTACATAACATGCCATAAAATGTGAAATTTATAGTTATAGCCTATTATCTAGTTGGACCCACAACCTTGTAGTGGAATGACCTCTGTGCTATTGAATGATATCAACCAATAGATTTGAATTGGTCATTTTTTGAAATATAATTTTTAAAAAGATACCCAAATGCTAATTACAAAGAGCAAAAAATCACTGATTTTGAACTATTGAAATAGGAAAACATGTTTGTTTCTTAATATGAGAACAAGTTTTTAAATTTATTACATCATGTGAATTACATGCATGATGTGGAAACTAATATCACTAAATTTAAACTTAGGCTCAAAGATATATTGATGCATGACATCAATCTGACTAACCTAAGAACCATGGTAATAGCTATTGGATCAACTTATATGGATGAAGAAAAAGAGAAGTCTAACCAGAAGGCAAGGTAGGAATTTAAATCAAACAAACAATAATCTAAGTCCAAAAGACTTTTTTCAACATCTAAAAAATTTAGGAAATCAAACTGTAATCATAGATTTACTAGTAATAATAAGAATTTTTACAAGTTTTTCAATCAAACTAGAAATGTGAAGTCTCAAGATTCATCTAAATGAGGTACTTTTAAGAAGGAACAACCTCAAAGCAATCAGTGTGGACCAGACACAAGTAAAAATATTATTCTAGTAGCTCTATATAGACTTATTTTATTCTAGGAATGTGGTTATAATCACTATAAAAAGGACTATCCCAAGATGAAATTGGGCTAATAAAATAATCACATGGTGTATGCTACAATAGACAATCACAATGCTGATTTTTAATGAATGCCAATAAAAACTATAGGTACTATTAATGGGTTTCCCTTAACTATTTTAATTAATTTTGGTGTAATCGACTATTTGATATCTTTTAATGCTACCAAATAATATAAAATTGAACTTGTATTGATAAGATAATAGTGGGAGGTTGATTTCTATATTGATAAAATGGTACCTATTTTTGAATGTTTAGAACAAGCTAAAATTGATTTTGACATATTCAAAACCAAGTTAGATTTACTCCTAAAAAATTTAGGGTCTTATGATGTCATTCCTAGAATGGATTGGGTGTAAGAACATAGAGCCACACTTGATAACATTGGTAAAAGAGTTTAGTGCATTGATAGCCTTGGGCAACTTGTAGAAATGTAAGGTATTCAAGGGCCTAAAAGGTGAAGTACACTTTTATATTTGTAGCATAAAAGTGTTATTAGAAAGGGATGAAATCTTTACATAATATAACTACAAGAATTACCTAAAGAAAAGGAATGGTTCATGCAGATTTTATTATCTTAATGAGTTCATGGATGTTTTCCCTTGAAATCTACCACAACTACTACCTAAGTGTGAATTTAAATTGATATAATGCTAGGATCCGCCCCCACATCTAAGGTTCCCTTTTACATACATGTGGATTACCTTCATCAATTAAAGGTATAGCTATAAGAGATTTTGGGTAATAGAAGCATCTAACCAAGTTTGTCTCCTTGGGGTGATCTGATGGTCTTTGTCAAAATAATGGAAAATAAACCTACACATTGAGTATCGCCTACTTAATAAGGTGAAAATAAAAAATCAATATCCTTTGCCAATGATAGATGATTTATTTGACCCAATAAAAGGTACAATAGTCTTCTCAAAGATTGATTGAAAATCAAGCTACCATTAGTTGAGGATGAAATAAGAGACATTCATAAACAACCTTTCAAGCTTAGTCTATACATTGTAAGTTCATGGTACTACCATTTGTCCTAACCAATGCTCCTACGACATTTATGAACCTTATGAAAAACATGCTTAGTTAATTTTAGATAAATTTGCGTTGTTCTAATTTATTCCAAGAATGAAGTTCAACATAATCAATACCTTTCTTTAATACTACAAAGACAAAGATAACATAATCCATATATTAAACTTTGAAAATGTGCCTTTTAAGAATCTAAAATTCACTACTTGGACAACATTATCTCAAAATATGACATTGATGTAGATCCAACAAAGATAAAATCCATTTAGGACTAGCCTACTCCTACTAATGTGTATGAAGTGGACAACTTCATGGGCTTGGGTGGTTAATATTGGTGGTTTATGGAAATTTATTCTAGCTTAGCCCATCCTATCACTTCTTTGAAATTCAAAGAGAAGAAATTTGTATGGATTCCTCAAAGTGGAGAGGTTTTTACAAGGTTGTAAGTGTTGCTAATAACAATACCTATACTTATTATTCTATACCAAAATAGTAATTTCAAGGTTTGGGTTGATGCTTCTAAAGAAGGTTACAGAGGTTGACTTTAGATGATAAAGTTATGGATTATGAGTCACTTAAGTTGAAGAATCATGAAAATAATTATCCCATGCATGACATGGCTCTTTTTTCGATTGTCCATGCTCTAAAACAATGGAAACATTTCCTATTAGAAAAACATTTTAAGGTGAAATCTGAATATCATAGCTTGGAATACTTGTTGTCGCAAGATGATTTAAATGCACATCAACACAGATGTATGGAAATTTTAATAAATTTTGACATGAACATATCTTATGTCAAGGGAATGGAAAATTTTTTGGCTAATGGACTCAGTAGACACACATAGAATGTTGCCTTGTCGATATTGCAAGAAAATTTTAGAAGTGTTGTGTTAGAACAATATCTTAGTGATGAATTATACCATGATGTAAGATCATATTTGGATAATGATCTTGTAGAAAATAATTTTTATACTTTTATTGTTAAAAAAATGGTATTATAAAGAACAAAAATAGAATTTGTGTTCCTAGATCAGGTAACTTAAGTAATTTTATGTTAAAATAAGTGCACATAGAACCTCATTATGCTCATCTAGATTTCATGAAGATGATACATGAGCTGAAAAGGCTTTATTTTTGGCTTGGAATGAAGCATTATGTCACTAATTTTGTGGGAAAACACTTGAAATGCTAGTGGGTTAAGACTGAGCATTGCCATCCTAGAGGGTTGTTGTACCCTCATGATATTCCAAGAGGAAAGTGGAATATAATCTCACTTTATATTATTATAGGGCTGCCTAAATCACATAGAAAATATAAAACCATATTTGTGGTAATTTATAAGGCCACTCAAGTTGGCCACTTCATTGTTGGAAATGTAATGGATGATACTTTGGTGTTTGAGGAGTGTTTCATGAAAGAAGTTGTTAGACTTCTTAACATATCTAAAGTGATTATCTAAAATCATGAAAAATTGTTTACATCATTTTTTAGTGAAATTTGACCATATCATTTGGCACGTGATTAGATTTTAGTTATTCATATCATTCAAAACTGGATGGTCCAACTAAAAGGCTCAATCAGGTAGTTGAGGACATGTTGTGCATGTATGTTATGGAACAACAAATGAAATAAAAATATTATCTCCATTTGGTTGAGTTCGTATCTAATAATTCCTATCATTATATACTAAAAATGGCATCTTCTAAAGCTCTATATGGGTAAATGTGTAGAAATCCACTTGGCTAGGATATCTTGGAAAATAGGGTAGTTGTTGGCCCTGATTTACTACTAGAATATGACAAATAGATGGAATTAATATGTCAAAATTTGAAAGTGACATCTGATCGGTAAAAGAGTTATGATAATAAAAATAGGACTCCGTGTGAATTAAACATGGGTGGCAATGTTTTTGTGTGTCTTAAACTACAAAAAAGGTCAATAAAATTTGATAAAACTTCTAGGATAGATCCACATTTTATTGGATCCTTCAACATCATGGAGAAGATTAGTCTTATTACCTATCAACTAGCTCTTCCTCCTTTATCAAGGATTCATAATGTATTTCATGTTACTTTATTAATAAAATACACACCTGATCCCTCTCATGTCTTGGATTGAAAACATCTACATGTCATAGAAGAGGAAAATATCGAAATAAAATTAGTGATAATCTTAGACCATCATACTGTTAAGCTATAAAATAGGGAAATATGATAGATTTTGGTTCAATGGGACCCATTGAGTGAAACAAGCACTGCTTGGGAAGATGAACTTATTTTTAGGAAGTATTATGCATGGTTGTTTGATTAGTCACTAAGATAACTTTATTTTAAGGGGGGAGGATGTTACAAGATCAACTTTTTAATACTTAGATGTATTGTTTAAACATTACTATTATCCCTTGTATAAATAACTGTTACATTTATTTATCTAGTTGGACTATATTATTGGATTTAATGTAGTGATACTTTAACTGAAAGTTGATGACATGTCATGTTTTAATTTCTACACATGATGATTATATGGACTACTTCCTTTAATTGATATTTTATTACATATATGTAATTATTTAACTATTATTGCTTAGGTATTGTTGATCTATATTAGATGGTTTCAAGTACTAATATATGATCTAGATTGGATGTTGACATCAATACATTGGGGTAGAGAGGTGATTTTTGGGTATTTAGATGAATTTTGAGAGGTATCCATGTGTTTTTGGTTGGTCTTTTGTCATTGGATAGTTTATCATTTCACTTGTGCTATCATATTCTATGTCATGCCTTGTCACATCTTGTCTTTTCTAACTTGTCATACTATTTTTTGACTGATGTATGTTGTCATTATGTTAGTTGGTTATATTATTCTCATTTGTAATAGTCCACTTCAAACTTCTTCTCTCTCCTTTGTGAACTCTTTGCCACCTTGGTTTTGTTTAGACTCTCCCTTTCTAGGACTTGGACACCCTAAGTGACTTACCTAGACCTATCCCCATGA
Organism: Torreya grandis; assembly: GCA_037957365.1. Classification (NCBI taxonomy): domain Eukaryota; kingdom Viridiplantae; phylum Streptophyta; class Pinopsida; order Cupressales; family Taxaceae; genus Torreya; species Torreya grandis. The sequence continues at coordinate 225,581 of JARHVA010008700.1, read as the reverse complement.
CCCCTTCCTACATGGACTATAATCCTGGTCACTTGGAGTTTGATTATGGCTTGGTTAATTCAAAACTTTTTAACATTTACACATTTAAATTTTCATTGTTTTTATTATTTAAAGGTTTTTGGAATTTTTATATGAGGTCATTTATGACCATTACATTTATGATATTTGACATGTAGTGTGTCTTAGGAGTTGGTCTATAATAGTGGATGGATTTGTCTCTCCTCCCAATGAATGATAAATTCAATGGGGGTACAGGTGAGTTGGATGGAATGGAAAGAGTTAGTTAGTGGGGTGGCTAGATTGGATGCAGTTAGGATATAAGAATGGGGAAAAGATGTAGATAAATACAAAGGGGTTTTTTAAATTTACATTTTGGGCTTGTTTAGCTTGGTTAATTTTGTTATGTGGAAAGGAAGGTTATTGCAAACCTGATTATAGCCTATATTTTATTTTCTTTTGATGTTTTTCTCCACTACATTGAATTGAGTAAGTGATTCTTAACTGTTGGTCTAGTTATTTTTTTGAAAGAAATTATAAAAGTTGATTAGATGTTTCATATGCATCTAAGAAATTGAAGACTTATGGATGGGTATCTAGTGCCTAATGGATTTTCAATATTTTATTTTTGATACTACTATCTAATTTTTAATATATAATCATTTATGTTGCATCTTGTGTGTATATCATTGCCTTGAAGATTTCTTACAACTTTTGGAAGTGTTTTGTGTTTCATTTGTATCATGTAAAGTTTATGTCTTGGTATACTAAAATCTACTTGTGTGTTATAGTTCAATTGTGTATTTTGGGTCATTGACCTTATTATTTGAAGAAATGATCGTGGGTTTTAATTGGCTTTGACTACATAAATTTTGTTGACAATATTAAAATATGGGTTCAATTTTATTAAACACTGCACTTATGTTTAGTGAATTTGTGTTAATGTGTTTCAATCTGGTCTATTTGACATGTATATATTTTTAAATGGGTCATCATACCTTGTGTTATAATTTATATGCTTTGAGGGTTTTAATTATTGATTGAAGTTAGATAATTGATTTGGATTTCTTAAATTCGAAATGCTGAGTTTTAAAATTTTGATTATGGATTTTTTTGAATGAATTATTAACTAGTTTTCAAGTCAAACTAGTTATTCATGTTTTATTTATATAAACTTGATTCTTTTATAAAAATTGGTATGTAGTTTGATTGGAGATATTATACATTTTTACCTTGAATGACATATTTCTATTATATTTTTATTGAAGGGGTTTTATGTGTTTTATTTACTATAAATCCATGAGAATTTGGGCGAACCCTACTAGAATCATGTTTTATATAACAAGGGTTTAAATTTTAAAATAGGAATAGTAAAGAGGTCTATTTTTTTGTTAAAAAATATTTTAACCAAATTTTAAGATTCAAGGATCATATGAGGTTGTGAGATCTCATGATGATCCCATGAATCCTATATATTTATTCTTGACTTAAAATCAATTTATAGTTAGGAATGATTGTTGTAATCATTGTTTGTTACTTTTATAAATTATTTGTATAGTTGAAATGATAATGAATGCATTGAATAATTTATTTATGTTTTTTGGTTATAATTTGTTGAACTATAATGGACTATGGCTTTGTTGAGTATAACTTGTTTTGAGTTATATGATTGTTCGATTATATGGTTGTTGTATAATCATTCCTAGATTAAGCTTAAATGGCTATGATGTAATTGTGTGTTTATGAGTATGGGATATGGATTGGTAGTGAGGATATTATAGGATAACCATACACTTGGAGGTTATCTAAGTTGGTTATTCTAAATGTTATGGACATGGATGTGGTTGTTAAATCCACTATTATACCCTTTGAGTAGTCTATAGTAGATAACCACCACTCTCAATTTATAACAATATTGTATGTGGTTATTTATGTCTCATCTTGGGATGGTACTTTATCAGTCACTTTCTTGTTTTACTTTTCATTTTGTGTTTAGTTATAAAATGTTTTGAAAATCAATATTTTCTCTAAGTCCCTTCTTGACCCTAGTTATTGAAACCACCATCTAGTTGATGGATGGGGTGGCAAGGGCCATCAATGGTTTGGATCATAGTGCTAGTTGGGAGGGTTTGTCTAATTTGGTTACATGATGCTTGCAATCTTAGATAATCTCATGAAAAGGCATGATGTAATTAGTAACATTTTATTAGATGTTGGTGATATGTTCTTAACTTAATCTATCTATCACTTTCCTATAGCATAATTCATGAATGCAATTATAATCTAATTTCATTTTGATATTGATTTAGTTATACTTGGTGATTTATGGTATGCAATCCTTGTAATTGAAAATAGATTAATTGAGAAAAATAGGTAAAAATATTATAATGTTGATACATGGTAAGATGTTGAAGTTCACTTACATTTCTAAATTTAATCATTTACCTATAGTTGGGTTTTGATACAAGAATGTTTAGTTCATTATCATTACTATTTCTATATAGTACATTACCTTGATTATTGTTGTTATGGAAATAACTTATGCCTAACTTTATGCAAGTTTTAATGAAGAAATTATCTCTTTCCCAAGTTTTATAGAACTTTCATTTAGTTCTTGTTATGAGTATTATACGGTTAAATTGGGCAGAGACATAGTTATGAAAATATATCAGGCACTCTTTGAATTTTAAGCATACATAAGTATGTTGGTTTAAATGGTGATTAAATTATAATCTTAAATTTTCAAGATGTTCTATTTCCTTTTAGAATACATATACTTAGGATTCTCTTGATACATTGTCTAATGCATGAGATAACATGAGTATATAGATACTTTATTTTAATATTTTTTTTAACTTGTATATGGAATATAGAAACAAGATTGGTTAACTTTGATGCTAGAATATGATGGAATCATGAATGGAATTATGCTTGCATACTTGGGACTTATAAGGTTGCATATAAAGGTATGCACATTCATTTTTAATTAATCTTATTGATTTTTATTTCCTTTCTTAAGTTTCAATTTTAGATACATTGCTGGAATAAATAAAATTATGAGTTTGATTTTTAATTAAAGTGTGCCTAGTATATGAATAATTTGATTTAAATAATGAAATGAAATTTTAACTGGTGGTTGAAGGAGGTTATCTTATATTAATTGTATGATGGAATAGAATTGTTAATATGTATTCTTCCATGCTTAATTTTTATACAAGGGCCAATGCACATAAGTTGGTCCCACATGGAATCCAAGCCAAAGGAACTCAGGAAACATGAAGGGGGGTTCAAATTAAACCCCTTAGTTTGAACATGGTTCTAACAAAACACCTTTGTTCAAACCACCACGTGTAAATTTGACCTGGGGTTCAAACAAAGGTGTTTTGTTCAAACCATGTTGAAACTAAGGGGATTCATTCTAACAACATGAAAAATCCCCACCTTCCCACTATTTAAGACTATGCATTTCATTCTCCTCTACCATTGTATTTTGTTCAAATGTAGTCTGTTCCAAGGAAGCAAGGTTAAAATCTTAGGGTTGCATCTAGTAAAGATCAGGGTTGCATATTATTTATGTTTATTGTTTAGGAATGAGAATGATATTTACATGTAATGGATGGATTCTATAATGTATTTTTTTTCTTTTTTTATGAATGAGAATGATATTTCCATGTAATAGATGTTTATTTGTTGTTTGTTGTTTATGGATTTGCATATTTCTGTTTAATTGAAGGCATATTGCCATTAGAATGAATGGATTCTTCTTTTCAAATCTACATATTTCCAATGAATTAAAGGTATATTATTATTTATTGTTTGTTCTTTGATATTCATGATTCATCCCTCCTCTATCCCTACTATGAGAATGCCAATTGTGGAACTCAATGCAAATAGTTTTGTTATCAATTTGTTGAATTTTTTTACCACAAAGTATTATCTACAACATTGTATTACTAACTGATGTAATTTTAGGAATTCTCATTGAATTTACTCTCACTAATAGAATTAGTCTTTTTGGGATTAAAAACATAGAATTAATAATATATACCTAATCCCTATTGTATTTCTCTCAAATTTTTAATAAAAAATCCCCATTTCCTAAAGTCAAACAAACATACCTTATGAGAGATCAAAAGATGAATAAATATTTTAATAAGATCAAATTGCTTCATCAAACTCATCCACTATAGTGGTATGAATGTGCTCCTTCAATCCATATTTAGGTTGTTCAAACATTTCATGATTTCATTACACAAAACTCAACAGTGTTAATGCTAAATTATTAATAAATAGGGTGTTTGGGCAAAGGGCAATGAATTCTTTCTAGTTACTAATCCATAAATGGTCTAGGCATCCTAATTGAGGTTCAACTCTATAGATGGGTAATAGACATAGTGATCAAGTTGTTGGTTGTTCTAAAATTTATTTAAATTGGCATCAATGAGGCTTCTTTTTGATTTACTCTTTGGGAGGTAAAAGTTACATATTTTTACTACATTTATGAATGCAATAGGCTGCGTTTTAGGATGTTGGAAGCATTATGATGTCACTACTTAAGATTATAAAGAAGAGGTGTAAATATTACTTATTTACTTGGGTAATGTTTAGCAAAAGGGAGATAAAAATTTGTCCCATTACTTGGATGGATGTACGATAGCAAATATTATTCCACTAAAAGACCCTTTGGGCATCAGTGCATAAAACCACCCAATCTTACTTTTTTCAGTGGTGAATAAGCTTTCAAAAACACTCTCAATTAAGTTTTTTCTATAATTATTTTATCATAGCAAGCTATAAAATATGTTTCAACTTATATACTAACCCTTCAAACCTATGTTGTACAAGGAATTGAAAATGGGTACATGGAAACATTGAAAATGGATGTATTGGAAGTGGGGATAGCTATCTTAGGAAATGAAAGAATTTTTAATGTAAAATTGTAAAATTCTTAAGGAAATGGTAGAAAAAATTGAATTGGATAGACATAGTATTTAGTTGAAAAAAACATTTAGAGACTTTTGGAAAAGGTATTAAAAACTTTTCGAAACTCCTAAAAATGGGGAGACTTTGGAAATATTTCAAGAAACTAAATTCTTGCATCTAAAACCTAAATTAGTCCTAGAGTACACCATAAAATGTTTCTAAATCTAGCTAAAATGTTTTTGTAAGTTTGCATCCCCTCTCTTGGTGTTTTTAGAACTTATAGAGGTGGAAAGATGTTTTATAAGTTTGAATCAATTCATCATTTTCAACCAAGAATGTTTAGATCACAATTCTTCTCAATCTCTAGTCATTTTGATTTGCTTTCGTTTCAATGTTCTCTGTGAGTGATAGGGTTAGAAACTATCATTCAAAAGAAGTTCATAATGATCCATGTTTTCCTTCAAATCTCTTTGTCAACTAGTTAATTTGATGGATATATAACCATATCAATTGTTTTATTGTTCTCTATGAGTTCCTTTTGGGATATTAAGTCTTTATGTACAAGGTTTTTTAATTCATTCAATTCATAATTTTTTTTGGATTCATGAAATTCTATTGAGAAGCAATCATCTAATCTTATTTATTTATTGCATTTTCAATCATATATTTCCCCTCTATAATCTAGAAATTCATTCTTCATGTGAAGTTAAAAATTCATCATTCTATTGCTATCTACTATTGTTATTTTCATTAATAGTTTTTTGATCATTGTTGTTATAACTATTGTTTATCAGTTGTGATTTACTTCTTTGCATAGCTATACAAAAAATTAAGGTAGAATGTATGCTATAAAATGAGTGGGAGGAGGAATGTAAATGACATTTTGTTTATCCTCATCTTATTTTAACCTTGGTGTGAAATAAATATTATCTAGGAGGATGTAAATTTGACCCATTTTTCACATTTAGTTGTGTATATTAATTTATAAATGTTGAAGGCCTATAATGCCATATTGTTTTGGTTTGTTATATTTAAGTATTTTTGCACTAAGGTTTATTTCATGTTCGTACATTAATTCAATGTGATAGTTAAATTGATTTATGCCTTCATATATTTCATTCCTACAATAATTGTATTTCACTCTCAATTTCCCACACTTGTAGTGTAGTTCCATGTGAAATTCCTTTCCCTTGGATATTTTATATTCATGTTGTTTAAATTTTTGTGGTTATATGATATTATTATGGTTGGAGACCATTCCTTTTCCATACCTTCCATTAATTTAAAAATTGTTTTACAACACATGTCAACTGAATTGAAAATTCTTTTTATCATCACTTATTTATGAAGGAATGAAACAAGCATTTTAACAATGTTCATGAGAACAAGTGGTTTATAGAAGCAAAAGTAATAATAGGTGTGTTCCAAGTGAAAATATATAAGGGATGTCTTATTAATTTCACAAAATGTCCATTCTCTTTTTAATGTTGGATCTTTCACTATGAATCTTGAAAAAAAAGCCATTTTACCTTGTCTAGTCTCTTCAAACAAGGTAGTCAACTTTTAAGTTGTCCTTGTATTTGATTATAAAATGACTATAGGTAGGGAAATTCATGATGTAATTCCATTTTCTCTCTTCCATTCCCCAAATTAAAAATTAAGCATAGTCCCTTGAAAAATTAGGACCATAAGTAGTATAATTGAGTTTTCCATGGATACAATTGTATACATTTATTATGAGTATCAGTCTTACAATTGTATACATATATTATGGATAATTTTAAAACATTAAATTTATGAACTTGGATGATTTGTGGCAAGTAAAATATTTAGCCTTATTTTGGTGACAACCAAACATACCAAAATGAGGGTATTTCTTAAAAATCTTTGTCTTCAAAACATCTCATAAATGTTCCATCCTTTTATCTATTTTCATATATCTATAGATAGAGGTAATGACATGATTTATATTCCATACTATCTTGCCAAAATTATTCATTTCAATAGTCATGGGTTGTCCCATGCCATATTTTTTAGACATGATAGGTAATAAAATAATATGATAATTTAAAAGGGAGGTTGTTAATAAAATTATTATTTATTTCTCCTTATCTTCTTCAATAGGTTTACCTATACATAGTCACATATATACATAAATATATGTGGGTCTAGATAATTTGAATCATAAAGCTTCATTGTATATAAAACATTCAAAATATCATGCTCTATAGATTTTATATCCACCAAAAATTATAGAAGTATTGAATTAGTTAGCTAGTATTGATTCCACCATCATCAACTAGAATTTTATTTTCTTCTGCATGAAAGAAATCATTCCACCAATATCTTATTAGACCTGTCATATGAGCAATTAGGAACTATGATAATGGTTGTTTTCTTCTGTGGAAGAAACTTGCCTAAGGAAATGTCCATCCTAAAATGATCTTTTATGGGGATTTAATCCTTGTATCTATTTCAAACTTATGTTTACTCTAACACCACCAATATATATTTAACTTTGGAGGAAAAACACGTTGAGAATATGTACTTATATTGTGTATAGGCTGATGGTTTTACTTAGTCTTGGGCCTTTTTCTAGAAAAGGTTTGGTGATTAAGTTTTTGATGGAAAATATGCATTAGAAACTAAACCATACTATATAGTATCCATTTGTATTTGATGGGATTCTATGAGTATATTATCGAGAGAGGACCAACTATGAAATCTTTGAATTACTTGAGCTATCATATGCATCTCCTTTATATTTTTTATTCCTTAAAAATAAGCCAAAATTTTTAGAGCTATTTATTCTAATTAATTACCAACCCCATTTTTAATTATTCCATATCTTCCATAATCAAAATTTATTAGTTTGTCCATTTGTATCCCAAGCTTTGAAATTTTCTTAGACATTTTTAAAATCTACTATAGTATAATGTTTTGTTGATTCCATAGTTTGCAAGAGTGTGGTAAAGTGGTTGGTATGGATGATGTAATTGTATTGGGGAAGATGTCAACTATATTATTAGTATTGTCAAGTAGAATTGATAGATAATAGAGGCTAAAGATGTAATTAATTTTTATATATATTTTGAATTAGGCTCAAGCTTGTCCATTTTCTCCATTAGCTTGGACAATTCATATTTTTCATTTATTACATCATGAAAGACAAGGTAGAGGTGGTATTTTCTAATAATCTACTAACTCTATATGACACATTTTATATCACTTACACATTTTTTTTTTACCTAACCTAAGATTCTATCTAAAATATTTATAAGGTCAATCATATTTTTAATATGGATTTTTGCTTATTTCCTTGTCTCAACTTATTGATCATACAATTGTTTATATTTTCTACCATTATGTCTAATTAATTTTATAATTCACCACTATCCCTTCACATTTTTATTTCCCTTAGAGTTTCCTCTATGTTCATCATTTTGATTTTATATAAAATTAGTGAATGACTATTGATATAAATATAAAAACATTATTCTTTGAGACAATATTTGTTATATTAGAGTGAATTGTGTCTTTATATTGTATCCCTTGATCTTTGCCTTTATTTATAGTTTATATGTCTTTAGGGAACCATGTCATCATCTATCATTTATAATTTCCACTCTTCTTGATTATTTTATAACTCAACAATATCATCACAAATCCAATTCAATTATTGATCTTTGACTTCTCGCCAACTTATTGTCTTAACCATGTATTTTGGTGTGCCTTGAAATTAGGCAATTTGATCTTCAGATAACCTAACATATTACATTTGTATAGGAAATATATTCATAATAAAAAGTCTATTAAAAAATTCTTATTTATCTATATTCCACATGGCAATTGTGACCTTTTCAATTCTGATCTCATTTTCACATGGTAGTTGATTTCTATTCACCCTAGCATATCTTTGTTGGATCATATTGATGGTAGGAAACCAATGTTTGATAGGCTAGATTTGTGAAACATGATCATAGATAATACATTTCATATATTATCTTGTATCTTCTAGTCTAGAATAGTTATCATTTAGATTTTTGGGCTAGATAGAAACATTGTTAGGATTGTATAGAGGATTTTCAAAGGCAATATTGAAAGACCTTTTAGAGTTTGATCTACTTAATTTAAGTTGATTTATTGAAATATATCAAGTTATTAAGAAAAGGAGTATCTATTTCATGGATCGTGTATTAGTATTTTATTGGTATATTAGATAGTATCTAAATCCATTATATACATCTCTAAGTGACCAATGTGTAATAATATATTTTTTTTAAATTATTTTGCTTAGTCTACTCTCTTCAAACAAGGTAGTCAACTTTCAGGTTGTCCTTGTATTTGATTCTGAAATCACTATAGGTAGGGTACTTCATGATGTAATGCCATTTTGTCTCTACCATTCCCCAAAGCAAAAATTAGGCATAGTCCCTTGCCTTATTAGGACCATAAGTAGTATAATTGATTTTTTGTAAAAAAATGAGACTCTTAAAATTGATTATGTGATGTCTACAACATGTAATTTTTTACTAATAGACATCAATAAATCCATGAATCTTGATTTTAATTGAATACCTTGACATTCCTACATCTCCATACATATCCTATCATTATAAACTCATTATAATCCATTTAATTTTGAGAGATTTTTTTTATATTTCCTCATAGACCCTACATCCCAATCATTAAAAAATGATATTGATCTCACCAATTATATTTACACTAAAGGAGTAGAATTTAATCTAATGTAATTGAATTGTAACTACTTCTACATGACTCATGAATAGATTATAAATGATAAATATTGAAATGAAGAGAATGAGAACAAGAATATGTTTTGTTGGATATGTTCTTGGTTTCTTTACCTCAGCTACTTCTATATTTTTCAACATAGATATAGGTTTACAAATATTTTTACATCTTGATTGTAGATTGTGCTTATGAATTTATATATAAGAAAGTCCTGCATTGTACTTATGATTATATTTTTTTGTTTCCATTTAGTATTTCTTCCAATCATGAGAATATGCACATATTTCCTTGTATGTAAATCTCATTTAATTTGAAACACTCAAATATCAATTATGGAAGCCACCCTAATTTAGAGTCCCTCATTAAGGTAATATTTTTTCAACTCATGTACATATGTTTAATGTTTTATGAATTTAAGAGTAATTTTATTCATTATAAGTATCCATATACTATGTTTACCTCTTTGATTGCATATTTAACTATTATTTCTAGGTAAATTTTTTAGATTTTTTAATTTTCCAAAACATGTAATTATTTAAATTTTTATTTTTATGAAAAACAACACATATGGGAGATTTATTTAGCAAAACTGATATGACAATAGAGAAAATATTGAGAGATCCTAGCATTCCAACATCATATATGATTTATTGTGAAAATATTTTAATAGACTTGGAAAAGACTAAAACAATGTTAAAAACACATAACCCTTTCAATCTAAAAAAAATTCATAAATTCAAGCAAAAATTTAAATATAGCATTTGGGGAAAAACGGGATTCAAAGAAGTATGAAATCTTGTATTAAAACATATGATTAAAAATTAATTTTTTCTTGATTACAGTGGATAATATAGGGTACAAGGTTATGTAATATCAAAATGTAAGTGTGATCTTATGGCACCCTTGATATATCCTATGTCACTACATATGGTTAATATCCAAACAATGACCAAATTCCTCTATATTTTTCACAAAATTTATATGCTGAGGTTCATTTAAAACTTAGTGTAAATTATTGTGATATCCTTGTATATTATGGACAAGGGAAGTGAAAAGTGAAAGATTGATATGCTTATTGACGTGAGGGAGTACCTCCACCTCCTAACACCTATGAAATTGTAAGAGTTAGATATCATGTTTTCTTAATTGGTTTTAACCATGTAGTATCACCCTTGATTATCATAGGGCAAGGGAAAGAGATAGACGATGTGGAAAACATTTCTCAGCACACATAATCAAATTCACATGACCATGTGGGTGTTTTCTTGTTACGGTAACTATATACAAGCCTTGAATCATCAAAAGAGGCTTATGTGAGGGCACATATAGTGTCACTTAGTGACATTTATTGTATTGGTGCTATGAGTTAGATGCATAGGGTTGGATAGATTACCACCAATGATTAATTACATGCTTATCAGGTTATAGGAGCTGATCATGGTATTCCTCTTTTTTATATTACTGGTTATGTGGAGGACACTATCCATACTATTAATAGCAAATCTAAGAAATTAGACTCAGTCTTTGATTGTGTGAGAATTATGCCACATGAGACTCATAGTTAACATGATCAAGATACAAGACCATTGTTATAATTCTCCGCTCTTGGGTAGAGTTTGAGATCCCATATGCATAGTGTTGATCAACTTGAAAGTGGTGTTGATGTTCATTAATATTCTATGGTATAATTTAAATTATTATTTGTGTTAATTTTAAATTAGACATAAATTTTATTTTTTTGTTTGAAATTTCCTAGATTATATAATAATACTACTTAGACTACATGTTGACATGCACATGTTTATAGCCTTATACCTCTTTCCTTCCTATTTCACTCCACAAGGAGCCAGTGTTACTACCATTTTTATGCATGACACACATAGTCAGTTAGAATCTTAATGTCTTTATCACCCCCAAAGATACAATGTAATGGTTATGCATGATGGGGCTGGTGTATCATTGGGGTCTCTTGGATGTGACTTTCGTTTACATGACGTTGAGGGGGATATGAGAGAGAGTGTTTATTTATCTAACTATTAACCCTATTATTCTGTATAAGGGTCCTATGTTATTGTTGGGGTATTTTGGATGTGACTTCAGTTTATATGATGTTGAGGGAAATAAGAGAGAGATAGTTTCTATTTGTCATGCTATTGATCGTATTATTTTTCACACAATTGAGGCCAATGTTGTGCATGTAGTTGAGCCTACAATTCAGGTAGTAGATGAGGTAAATCATAAAGGTGACATTCATATTGGCTCATTTGAGGTATATAAATATTCAAATAAATTTAACTTATACTTTTACTTGGTTTTAAAAAATTATTTTAATATATTGTAATATGTATGCATTTTTGTATACAAGGATCTACTAGGCATTGTTTGACACAAAGAGTGTGTCGTACTCATAGGCATCTTGATATGGAGGAGATGTGTACAGAGGTGAAATGTTGTGATATTTATTTCATGATTAATTAAAAACTAATTTTCATTTTTGTATAGATAAAAGCATTAACTATTTATCAAGTTAATAATTTATGGAGGTTTATTAAGATATTTTTGTCTTTTAAATATAGGATCAACAACATGATGGTAGTGAGGGATCAAAGACCTACTCTAACCATCGGTGATTCTTGTATAATTTTATTTATTATTTTATATTCATGTATATATTTGTTTTCAGGCATATTTACATCTACACTTTTATATTAAAATTTAACACTTTTATATGACAAAAACTCAGTGACATATGATTGTTTATATGCTTACGATATTAGATTAGTTAAAATTAGTAACATGCTTTGTGTTGCTGAAAAAAAAATTAGTAACATTATTATTATATTTATAAGAATTCATTGATATATACAATTTAATCTTATTGTCTTATCATATAATTTGGTTAAGACTGTGTTTTTCTATGATGCAACTTAACTCAATGTATTTGTAATCATAATTTTAAAACAATGTATGTCATAATTTTTTTTTATTAAGCATATAATATTTATTTTGTGATAATGTATGTCAACTTATTTTGCAACAATGTATCTCATAGTTTATTCCAACCAATTTTTGATACATGAAATCTAAGTATGTCTATATAGTTCGTTAAAGCTATTGATGAATGACATGATCTAATTTTACATGGATTACATGAGGTCATGCATCCCTACCCTTAAAATATTTTAACCTTTTCATTGCTAAGAAATTTCACAACTTTATTTCCCAAAAACCAAAATGGAATTAATTATGTTGGAACCTATAGAATTTCATTTTTTATTGAACTTCAAGTTGTCATTAAGATAAGATCATCAATATGTTTCATTTTATTGTTATTGTTTCATATTTTATAATTCAGTTGATCTAGTTAACTTTAATTTTTTATTCATTTACCTCATTATTTAGTTTGGATTCAAGATTAATTAAGAGTCAATTCTTTTTTAATCCATTTATTAAACAAACTTGAAGGCAAAACCTTTCACTAAGGCCTTTTATGATCGTGTTTTCACAATTTCCTTAATAATTCTATCGACGCTTATTACCCTCTTAAATCAATGATGCTTGGTCAAATAGATATGATATTGATTTAATGTTTAATTTGTATTACACAAAATATAAAATGGTTATTTAATTCAACATAATTTCTAAAGGGGGAAACCCATTCCATTTACTTAAATATTTCATAGTTTTTATCTTGATCTTATAAATATTCCATATTAAGTCAAATCAAAACAATATTCATTACATAAGACAATAGGGTGACACATGAAATCATTTGAGCATCATTTATCTATTTGTAAAGAAATCCATTCACTTTATTTTAGTTAATGTTATGCTTAGAATGAAATGTAGAATTCACAATAGAAAGGAACCAATCATGTAATCATACAAGGAAAGTACCATTTTTATCATTCCATGATAGACTCAATTATTTGAAATTTTCATTATTTTATAGATAGGTAACCTACTTAAGATGGCATACATTATATAAAGATTATACTAAGTTTAAGAGGTTTAATAAATCAAATGTAGAATATTTAATGATGTAAATGTCCATAAATCTAATAAATCTTATTATAAAGAAATTTTTTGTATAAATATAAATAATTATATATCATCCAAAAAGATAATCATCATAAAAAAAACAAGAAACAACTTCCATTTTAGCATAAATATTACATGTTTATCTTTTTGTAATAAATCAATAAAGAATGACCAAGTGTATGTCTGTAGATAGATACATATCAATAAAATAATGGCATTAATTCAACCTCTACCAAACATCAATATTTCCTAACATTGTAAAGTTAGTATTTTTAAATATAAGTAAAAAGACAAATTGTGAAAAAAATACACATCGATAATAACATTAAATTTTATATAGATTGTGAGATTCATTAATTATTAAAAATGATGGCATCTTTAGTAGATTATAAACTGAGAGTCAACTCTCATTATAGATTTTATACGTAACATCACAAAAAGGAAAAATAAATTAAGTATAAAAAACTAAGAAGACTGATTAGTTCAACTCGCTCATTAATAACATGTAAGATTCTTTCATAATATTCCTTATGTAGTTTTCACTTAGGTCAACCACATGTTTGTTTCACTCTAGGAATATATAAGCCAGTTACAATAACATGATGGCTATAATGATGTTTTTTCACTTACAGTTGATCTTAAAATTATTCTACATGAAATGCTTTTATTAGTTGAGAGATTGTTTTTGCCCACTAAATCTAACCCCCTAGACACATTTTCCACTACTTCCTCTCCAAGGGTTTGTATCTTATTTTGTTTTAAATCCACTCCCAATAAATCTAAACTATATTTAATCCCATTACAATTTATAATAGAAATTAACAATTGAGCATGACCAATTTCATTTAAACTTGTAAAGTAGATCACAAATATGTGATTAAAATATCTATGTATTGTCCTTTTAGATTGCATCATATCTTCTACATTTTTACCCAATTTTCTAACATCCATATTAATTAGATGGTTTGCTTTTTTCTTTGATAATAATTTCCACACTTTCTCAATAAGTTTTGCATGTGGTTTAGGAGATAGGGCATGCTCATGGCCATTAGTCACATTGATATTAATATACCTTTATTATATGTCTTCTTCAATCATATCAATATTGGTAGGTTATTCTATATCTTCTTCAGTAACTATAACAAAAACAATCTATTGAATAAAATCAAATGTAAATTACTAATCATATTTTTACAATGAAATGTAATCATAAAGTAAGTCATGTGGTTTAATCATTTATTTATGATTTTTTAAAACACTTATGCACATACCAAGTAAAGAGGCTTCCTCATTCACATGGACAGTTTGATTAGATTCAACATTAGTGCTCATATAGTTTGTAGGCTCCATTTCTCTATTCGTATATAATTCACATCTTAGTCTAGTTTTTTAGTTTCATCTTCAACAGTAAACTTAATTTCCCTCTTACTTTTCCTTTCTCTTTTATTTCCCATCTTATAAGTTTGTAACTTTGTACCTACACAAAATAAGAGAATATGATATATACATGGAGAATCAATAAACATTAAAAACAAAACTCATTTTAGTTAACATATAATTATTCAAAAGTTCAATTTATACATAATCCATCACTTATTTGTATAAAGAGATAAAAGAATCCATCATTCATCATGGAAGTACAACTTTACAAGGAGGAAAAATGGCAAATATTTAAGTTTTGTACCTTTCAACCAGTAAATGTTGAGGTCCATTCTACTAGGTTTTATCATTTTGACAGAGTCATTCATATTTGTGATCACAATAGATTTTGGGATGCATAAAACATGCATATGACCATGAAAAAAATGTGCAAATGTTATAAGGTTAAGTTTAGTGCACTAACAACTGATATGGTCCATTTTATGGGTTAAATGTTCATATAACCCTACACTAGGAATTTGACCAATAGAGGTCTACAACCCCATTGAAGATAGAACCTCTATTTTGACAAGGTAATGTGGACATTGATTATTAGCAACCAATTAATAATTCATACAAGATAAACACACCTTGTTCCACATAAAATTAAACATAGATACATCATCAAAATGGGTATTCAGACTCGTATGCAACAACAAATAAGAAAATGCCCTCTTTGGAAAAATTTATTATACATCTCATTCAAATACATTATTTTTCATGCAATATTACATTTAACCTATATTAGGTTGTTCACGCTATAAATCTATTTTATAGTGTGTCTAATGTGAAAATATTAAGAAGTTCATGACACCGTATAAATAGTCAAAATAAATTTTGTATAAAGATATGTTTAAAGTTTATTGTTTATTGAGAGAAGGGCAAAAAATATACAAAAAAGACTTTTCATGAATTCTTTTTAACATTACATCAAGTAGGTTAAGATAATGGAGAATAGTATGGCATCTATAAATGTGAACATTACACAATGAGTAAGTGATAATCGATGTATGTCAACATCAACAAATATGATGACCAATGAAAAATTGATTAAAGTATCAAAAAATCCATTTGTGGGAACATCTTCTAAATTAGGGATTGCAAATGCATTCATAATGATTTTTCATGTTTCATTTTCTTTGTACCTTGAAGATTCTTGTTGAAGACATTTATTTATGTAACAAATGTGAATATCTAAAAATAATGCATACATGAAAGTCATGTTATCATGTACCTTAGTAAGAAAACCTCTAGGCATATCCCTATCCCCTATAATTTCATGATAAAAATATTTGGAATCGATGTCCATGCACACACCTATTTGATTGTGTAAATATAAACATAAGCTTAGCCCATTTATTAAATCAATGTAGCAGGCATGATGTAAAGATAATTCATCAAATAGAAAAGTGCCATATTGCAATATGATTTCATTTTTAGGAGAAAATAACATGTTTTTGACATAAATTTGTTTTCATTTCCACTTAGACATAACCAATAAACACACATGATCATCAAAAATACTAAAACTAAAAGCCATGAAATGTAAATAGAAATTAAAATATGGTAATTGAAACAAATTAAGAAGAATAGAAGCCTCTATGGTAAGTTTTATGTTTAAAAACACATTCATTACTTCCATGTGCTCAAATTATAAAACAATCTTAAAGTAATGACTAAAAGATAAAACCAAGAATGTCTCATATAACCTTAGCATTGTGAATGATAATGTTTAATCGTACAATCTCCTTTATGTAGAGTGAGCCCTTATAACTAAACCTATTATTAGATTTAATCATACACTACATTATTCATATCCAATCATTAAATAACCATTCACACTAGGGTTTCATATTACAAACCCCTTTAATACAAAATTTCCTTCAAGATAAATAAATCTACTAATACCCATATAACATGCACAAACATGTGAATATGAATAATTATAAGAATAAAAATTATGTTAGGATAAGAATTACTAGCAATATGTGTTTACTAGTGACCTTGTCAAAGTCAATTATATTAGTTATTGATGTAGCAACATAGGTTCAAAACTAGGCAAGAGAACTTAAGAGAGGACCAAGGAGTCAAAATGGACTTAAATTTTCCATTAAGCATGCTTATATTCTATTATATTTTAAAACCACCTTGATATGTGTTTAAAATATTAATAGGATTGGTAAAATGTGAAAGAGTAGGTTATCTAGTAGATAAAAGTCAATTTTAAAATAAAAAGGCTTTATATCCTCATATATGAGTTGGCCAATATAGAATCCCAATGTAGGAGTTGGATATAGCATTGAGATAGGTGTTTGAACTAGTTTATACGAGTTGTTGAAGTTGTTAAGAACTTTTAGGAGTAAGAGATTACTTTTCTAAGCATAGTTTGACCAAGTATAACTTATTTTTTCATGTAAATAAGTGTCAAATTCTATGTAGGAGGAGGGATTATATACAGGGAAAAAAAATTGATCAAGGTGTAATGGATTTTTAGAAAATAATGAATAATATAGAAGATTTGGTGTGTACTTTTTAAGTTTCTTATGGTTTATATGCATTTACTAAAATTTTCTTTATTGTTTCCATTATGCAATATAGATAACTCACATTTTACAGCCATATTAATAGACATATGAGCCTTTGTGAAGGCTTCAAAACTTTGAGAATATTAATGACAACTAAATACTAAAATGCTAATTGTGCTTAAGTTATGTTTCTATGTGTTTCCATTGAGTATTTTGAGGACTGTTGTAGGTAACCTAGGTAGGGTAGCAATGTAGAAATTTGTAGCTAGGAATTTGGGATTCTTAAAAACACTATGATGGTTGGAATAGCTAGAGGGGTATAAGTGGATCTCATACATATCTTATTTGAGTCTTGAAACATCATTTTATTCCCTGTAGGTCTGATATACTCTCCATTGGGCCTCACCTAGGGTAAAATATAGAAGGAGATTGTGAGGACTTGAAACTTTCCAATAATGTAATTAATTGTTTAAACAAAGTTAAAATCATTTGTAGTAACAGGTTCATAGTCAAAAGTTAAACATAAAGTGAGTTGTATGGGGAATAATCAATCTTGAGGAGGTAAGGCTTAAAAACATGCATTGTATGGAGGACGTGTTGATGGTTTGAAATTTGAGTTAGTTTTGATCTTCTTAGATCTATAATAGTGTCTAGTTAAATACATTCAAATATAGTCAAATTAGATCATGTGATTAGCTTTGTATGTGAATGTATGTTTGAGTATATAAGGGATCGAGTATTGAAAAGAAGAGATATATTATATTGGATTACAATCTCCTGTTTAAGATGAATTCTATGATAAAAGATACAATGTGTGCAGTTCATGTGAGAAGGAATATTGTATACAATTACTTGAAATCCTATTTATTATTTATTGATATAGAGCATATGGAAACCCCATTTGAGTCCAAATATCTCAAAGAAAATATGTGCGGATCCTATAATTATTAACTATGTAGTTAGTGTGCTGAGAACGTAGTCAAAGAGTCAAGTAAAGGAGTGTTACAGAGTTTTTGATGGAGTAAATATATTGGTCAAATCACACGCACTAAGGTGGAATACGTCATGGTAGTTACATGAAAAAATTTAAGGAGTTAAAGCTTGTGGATTGTATAGTTCCATTTGTAAGTAAGACTTATATTAGTAATAGAAAGAAAGGTATAAGGACTTTTGAGTGTATTATACATATTAATGAGTGGAAACACACATATGAATAGATGGACAACTGATAAATAATGATAGTTAGGGAAAGAAGACTTAAATTAAATTACAATTACATGGCATCATTTAAGCGGCTTCCACAAAGAAAAATGACCACAATACATATATATTATATATATGCCCTATCCAAGCATGGAGATAAATGCATATTTGTAGTCTGTTGAAAGCACATAGGGTTTTTTAAATTACATTAAAATACTTGATTGAAATGGAATGTAGTTTTGATTGAGTTAAAATAGTTGAGATGAAAATAATGGTGGTTGTGTAACTTTTGGGATGAGTTAAAGAAAATAAAGGAACAAAATATGCTATTGTAACAACATTAATGTTGTTAGACAAGAATGTTGCTGAGGGAGTTTTAAATACCTATGTAGAGACATAGATTGATGCCAAGTGAATTTTCTAGGAATGTGAGTGATATATGTGATAGGCAAGTTTTGCTATTTTTGATGATTTTTATGGTGTTTACATTATTTTTAAGTAAGTTGAAATAAGTATTTCATGCAAGGGTTATACTCATTTTTATAACACTATACCTTTATACACATCCAAGACAAAGTTTAAACAAAGTATGTGATGAATTCTAAAGATGTTATAACATGTTATAGAATGTTGGGAAGAAGTTTTAAGGTAGAAAGCAAAGGGAAAGTCAAAATTTGAATTTACAGACTTACAAAAATATAAGTATACAAGTATCATCAAAGAAGGTCGTTGATTTGGTCTTATTTTTTAAATTCATACATTTAAGAAAAAAATGAATAAATGCTCTGCTGCATTATTTTGGTACCAGAGCCTAAGGGTTCTTGGGAAAGTATATTGCTGTTTGAAGGTTTTGCAGGGATAGAAAAAAAAAGTGGTTCAAGGAGGCGAAGGCCATTATGACTTGTGAAGGATAAAAGCCAAAAAAGGCTTAAAGGATAAGGTAAAGAGTTAAAAAAGCTCTTAGGTCAGGTATAAGATTGGGTTTGGTTAATAGGTTGTGGTTGTAACAGTAACATAATCCATTATTTTGAGCACACAAGATTGTTTTTGAATTTGATTATTTGAATTTATTGAATTGACAAAGAATCAAGTTTTAGGAAGATGGCATATATACTAAAGATATTAGCAACATGAATGATTGACAAAAATATATGTCTATATCACTCCTTTGAATCATGTGGGGAACTCTAACAAACTAGAAAGTGGCATATATGGTGAAGGTGTCTTGTTAAAAGTTCACAACACTGAGGTAAATTTGATTATTCAATGTCTTTTAGTACTATTTGATTATTTGTAAGGTTTGTTGAGATGTTGTATATTGGAAAAACATAAGGAAAGGAAGATTTGAAAGTAAAGAAGGCAATAAGAAGTTAGTTGAGCTAGAAGAGCACAAGAGGTTACTCAAAAGCAATGGTGAATGCAAGGTAAGAAGGTAAACTTGGATAAGGTTCAAAAGACTAAGGTGGAATAGACTTAGGTGATACTAAGAGGAAGAGAGTGGACTATCAAAAGGCTAAGGTGAAAAAGACTTGGATGAGATAATGGAGATGGAGCAAGGTGAGATAGACTTGTTAGAGAAAATAGAGATGGTAATGAAAGTGATGGAGATATTGTCTAAGGTAAATAACCAAAATATGAGAGAGAAAAAAATTAAAGAAAGATATATGAGGAAGAGAAAATAGATAGGATTATGAGAAAGAAGTAAGAGAGATTAAACAATGGCTAATAGAAATAGAGCTCATGATGAAGCTAATGCAAGGTGAAAACCCATGGTATGGCTGGGTAAAGAAGAAGAAAAAGATGAAGTGGCCAGTCAAAGTGATTGCGAAAAGGAGAAAGCAGATGATGAAATTTCTAAGCAAGCAATTGAAGGAAGAGCTAAGGAAGCTCACTATGGAGGAGAAAACACTAGTTTTTATTTTTGACATTGATTCTGATGTTTTTAATGTAGTTACAAAAGTAGAAGAGAAGAAAGAAGTCAATGAGTGAATGAATGGACTCATGAATAATGATGGTGATGAAGGGAAGGATGAGTATGAAGCCTTGATACTTGAGGAAGATCACTTGAGAGAGATAAAGTAGTTGGAGTAGCAGAGTGATGAAGATATGTATGATGAAGCATTAGACAAATCATTTGTCTACCACGTTGAATATAAGATGATGATAGAGATGGAATCCTTGGAATAGGCCTTAAATGGTTAATTTGAAGCCAACAGGGACATTCAAGGTATAAAACTCAATGTTATTTTTGATCAATATGCTGATTTGGTAGAGGCAAAAGATGAGTTATATGAAAAGACTATGCAACTGATGGATGCACTAATATAAGGTGAAGAAGGAGACAATGGAGCACCAAATGAAGTGCTCAAGGTACAAACAAAGGTAAGATAAGTTGAAGTAGTATAATTAGATGAATAATCACATGTTCAAGTGCTTGAAGGAGTTGAAATATAATAGGTGAGTGAGGTTGAAGATGTTTCAAAAAAAAACAAGGCAACTTCATTCTTTACAAGATAACAAGGTATGTAACTTGTATGAACCAGCCCTCATAATGAATGAAAGAAACCAAGTAGCTTCCAAGGAGAGAGATATGGTTGTCCATGATGAAAATGAAGGCCTTAAAGACATCAAGCCATTGAAGATGCTCTATGAAGACATGATAGTATGGAAAAATGATAAAGAATGGATTTAAGAAGCCAATGGAGTTGTTATTACATTTAATGTGTTTTTCATGAGTACAGGTAAAAGGTAAAGCCATACAAAAAGGAAGGTTGACATCAAAGGAATGAGACTTGCTCATTTGAAGAGAATGTTAAAACAATTCAAGTTTCTTCATTCCAATTGAAGATATGGGATTTAGGACAATATGACGACCAAAGAAGAGAAAAAAAGGATGAATAAGTAAAATATAAAGGTGGAAAGATATATAATATTAAGAATATGAAGATCAAGATGCAGCTAAGAAAGATGGAACATTATGCATAGGAGTCCATGAAAACTTTTAAGTGTGGGAATTTGATGCAGCAACATAGGTTCAAAACCAAGAAAGAGAGCTTAAGAGAGGATAAAAGAGTCAAGATGGGCTTAAATGTTCCATTAAGTATGTTTATATTCTTTTATATTGTAAAACCACCTTGATATGTGGTTAAAAGATTAATAGGATTGGGAAAAGGTAAAAGAGTACGTTCTCTAGTAGATAAAGGTCAATTTTACAAAAGAAAGGCCTTATCGCCTCATATATGAGCTGGATATAACATAGAGATAGGTTTTTGAACTAGTTTTTACGAGTTTTTGAAGTTGTTGAGAACTTTTAGGAGCAAAAGATTGATTTTCTAAGCATCTTTAGACCAATTATAGCTTATTTTTTCATGAAAATAAGTGTGGAATTCTATGTAGAAGGAGGGATTCCATATAAGGATAGAGTTTGATCAAAGTGTAATGGATTTTTAGAAAATAATGAATAATATAGAAGATTTGGTGTGTAGTTTTTAAGTTTATTATGTTCTATATGTATTTTATAAAATTGTCTTTATTGTTTCCATTATGTAATGTAGAGAAATCATCTATTGCAGCCATATTAATAGACATATGAACCTTTGTGAAGGCTTCAAAACTTTGATAAGGTTAATGGAAACCAAATACTAAAATCTTGGGTGTGTTTGAGTTATGTTTCTATGTGTTTCCATTGAGTATTGTGAGGACTATTGTACGTAACCCAAGCATGGTAGCAAGGTAAAAATTTGCAGCCATCATTTCAGCTTATTCAAAACTCTATCATTATTGAAATAGCTAGAGGGGTTTGAGAGGATCTCAAACATTTTTTTTAGTCTTGAAAATCTATTTTATTCCCTATAGGTCTGATATACTCTGCATTGGGCCTCATCTTGGGCAAAGCATAGAAGGAGATTATATACACCTGAAACTTTCCAAACATGTAAATGATTGTTTAAATAAAGTTTAAATAATTTGTAGTAATAGGTTAATAGTGGGAATTTGAACATAAAGTGATTTATATGGGGAATAATAAATCTTGATGAGTAAGGATTAATACCACGTATTGTATGAAGGACCTGTTGATGGTTTAAAATCTAAGTTAGTTTTGATCTTCTCAGATCCATAATAGTGTCTAGTGAAATACAATTGAATATAGTAATATTAGAGAATGTGATTACCTTTATATTTGATTTGATGTTCAAGTATATAAGGGACTGAGTATCGAATATGAGAGATAACTTATTGTATTGCCTTAAAATCTCTTGTTTAAGATGGATTTTGTGATAAAAGATATAGTGTGTGTAGTTCATGTGAGAAGGACTATTAGATAAATTGACTTGAAATCCTATTTAGTGTTTCTTGGTATAGTGCATATGGAAATAACCTCCATGTCCAAAGATCTCAAAAGAAATGTATGTTGATCCTATAATTATTAATTGTGTATTTAGTGTACTGAGAACGGAGTCAAGGAGTGGAGTAAAGGAGTGTTAGAGAGTTTTTGATGGAGTAAACATAGTGGTAAATTCACATGGACTAAGGTGAAATATGTCATGGTATTTACATGAAAAAATTTAATTAGTTAAATCCTACTGATTCTAGAGTTCTGTTTCCAACTTCCACAAATAAACATGACCATAGTACTTATATATTATATATATGCCCTATTCAAGTATAGAGGAAAACACATATTTGTAATCTGTTGAAAGCACATAGGGTTTTTTTGAGTCCATATAAATCCTTGATTGAAATGGAATGCAATTTTGATTGAGTTGAAATAGATTAGATAAAAAGAATGTAGGTGGTGTAAGTTTTGGGTTGAGTTAAAGAAAAGAAAAGAATATAACTTGTTATGGTAACAACATTAATGTGGTTAGCTGAGAAGGCTATTGAGGGAGTTTTAAATACCTATCTAGATACATAGATTGGTGCCAAATGAACATTTTGGGAATGTGAGTGATGTATGTGATACACAAGTTTTCCTATTTTTTATGATTTTTATGGTATTTACATTATTTTCAAGTATGTTGAAATAAGAGTTTCATGGAAGGGTTATACTCAATTTTATAACACTATGCCTTTAACTTAGCCAAGATAGATCTCAAACAAAGTATGTGATGAGTTCTAAAGATGTTATAATAGGGTATATAATGTTGGGAAGATGTTTTAAGGCAAAGAACAAAGGGAAAGTCAAAATTTGAATTTACAGACCTACTAGAATATAAGTGTAAAAGTATCATGAAATAAGGTCATTGATTTGGTCTTATTTATTAAATTCATGTATTTAAGAAAAAATTGAAGAAATGGTTTACTGCATCAATTTGGTATCAGATCCTAAGAGTCTTGGGAAAATATATTGTTGTTTGAATGTTTTTAGGGATTAAAAAAATGGTTCAAGGAGGCCAAATCCATTGACTCTTATGAAGGATAAAAGCCAAATAAGGATTAAAGAAGAAGGTAAAGACTTAGAAAAGCTCTTTGGTTAGGTATAAGATTGGGTTTGGTTGATAGGTTGTGGTTTTAATAGTAATATAATGAATTTTTTTGAGCACAACATGGAATTATTTTTGAAATTGATTGGTTTAATTGATTGACTTGATGAAGAATCAATTTGTAGGAAGAAGGTATAAATATTGAGGATATAAAGAACATGAATGATTGAAAACAATATATGTCTATATCACTGCTTTGATTCATTTGGGGAATTTGAAAAAACTAGAAAGTGGCATATATGGTGGAGGTGGCCTTGTAAAAGTTCATAGCACTGAGGTAAATTTGATTTTTCAATGTCTTTCAATGTTAGTTGATTATTTATATGGTTTGTTGAGATGTTGCAGATTGGAAAATCATAAGGAAGGGAAGATTGGAAATTCACAAAGGTAGTAAGGAGTTATCTCAAATGGTAGAGCACAAGAGGTTGCTCGAAATCAAAGGTAAATCAAAAGTAAGAATGTAAAATTTGATAAGGTTCAAAAGACTAAGGTGGAATAGACTTAGTTGAGACTAAGAGGAAGAGAGTGGATTATCAAAAGGCCAAGGTGAAAAAGACTTGGATGAGATAATGGAGATGGAGCAAGGTGAGATAGACTTGCTATTGAAAATAGAGACGGTAAAGAAACCGATGGATATAATACCTAAGGTACAAAACTAGAAAATGAGAGACAAGCAAATGAAAGAAAGATGAGAAAGAGAAAACATAGAGAAAAGTATGAGAAAGAAGTAAGACATATTAAACAAAAGTTAATATAAATGAAGGTCATGACGGAGCTAATGTAAAGAGAAAATCTATTGTAAACATGGGTAATGAAGAAACAAGGACAAAGTTTGATCAAGGTGTAATGGATTTTTAGAAAAGAATGAATAATATAGTAGATTTGGTGTGTAGTTTGTAAGTCCATGAAAACTTTCAAGTGTGGGAATCTGATGTAGGAGCATAAGTTCAAAACCAAGGAAGAGAACTTAACAAAGGACCTAGGAGTCAAGATGGAATTAATTTTTCCATTATGTTATATTATTTTATATTGTGAAACCACCTTGATATGTGGTTAAAAGATTAATGGGATTGGTAAAAGGTGAAAGAGTAGGTTCTCTAGTAGATAAAAGTAAATTTTATAATAAAAAGGCTTTATAGCCATATATATGAGTTCATAAATATAGAATCCCAACATAGAAGTTGGATATAGAATTGATATAGGTGTTTGAAATAGTTTATAGTAGTTGTTGAAGTTGTTGAGAACTTTTAGGAGCAAAAGATTGCTTTTCTAAGCATAGTTAGACCTAGTGTAGCTTGGATTTTCTTGTAAATAAGTGTGGAATTTTATTTAGGAGGAGGGAGTCCATAAAATCATAGATTTTGATAAAGT
This sequence comes from Torreya grandis, assembly GCA_037957365.1. NCBI lineage: Eukaryota > Viridiplantae > Streptophyta > Pinopsida > Cupressales > Taxaceae > Torreya > Torreya grandis. The sequence continues at coordinate 199,864 of JARHVA010008700.1, read as the reverse complement.
TTTAATGGATTTTTAGAAAATAATGAATAATATAAAAGATTTGGTGTATAGTTTGTAAGTTTATTATGGTTTATATGCATTTTGTAAAATTGTCTTTGTTGTTTCCATTATGCAGTATAGAGAACTCACTTTTTACAGCCATATTGCCAAACATATGAGCCTTTTTGAAAGCTTGAAATTTTTGAGAAGGTTAATGGAAAACAAATACTAAAATCCTAAGTGTGTTTGAGCTATGTTTATATGGGTTTCCATTGAGTATTGTGAGGATTGTTGTATGTAACCCAGGCAGGAAAACAAGGTAGAAATTTGCAGCTAGGAATTTTGGATTCTTCAAAACTCTATAATGGTTGGAATAGATAGAGGGGTTCGAGAAGATCTTAGACATTTTTTTTTGAGTATTTAAACTTCATTTTATTCCCTATAGGTCTTATTTACTCTCTATTGCACCTTACCTAGGGCGACACATAAAAGGAGATTATACAAACCTAAAACTTTCTAGACATGTAAATGATTATTTAAAGAAAGTTAAAATCATTTGTAGTAATAGGTTAATAGTGGTAATTTGAATTTAAAGTGGGTTTTATGGGGAATAATCAATCTTGAGGAGGTAAGGCTTAATATTGTGCATTATATGAAGGACCTATAGATCGTTTGAAATCTGAGTTAGTTTTGATCTTCTTAGATCCATAATAGTGTCTAGTGAAAAACACTTGAATACAGTTGAATTGGATCATGTGATTACCTTTGTATGTGAATATATGTTTTAGTATATAAGGTACAAAGTATCAAATAGAAGAGATACGTTATTTTATTTGCTTAAAATTCCTATTGAAGATGGATTCTATGATAATAGATATAGTGTGTATAGTTCATGTGAGATGGATTATTGGATAAATTGACATGAAATATTATTTAGTCATTCTTGGTATATAGCATATGGAAACCCCATCTGATTATAAAGATCTCATAGGAAATACGTGCAGATCCTACAATTATTAACTGTGTAGTTATTATTCCAAGAACATAGTCAAGGAGTGGAGTAAAGGATTGTTGGAGAGTTTTTGATGGAGTAAACATAGTGGTCAAATCACATGCACTAAGTCATAATACATCATGGTAGTTACATGAAAAAATTTAATGAGTTAAAGCTTGTAGATTCTATAGTTTTGTTTGCAACTTAGATCTACAGTTTATAATAGAAAGAGAGATATAAGGAGTTTTGAGTGCATTATATGTATTGAAGAGTGAAAACACATATATGAATATATGGATAGGTGGTAAATATTGATAGTTAGGAGAAGAAGAATTTTATGAAATTAAAATTGAATGGCATCATTTAGCAAATTCCACAAAGAAACATGACCACAATACATATATATTATATATATGCCCTATCCAAGCATGGAGATAAATTCATATTTATAGTTTGTTGAAAGCACATCAGTTTTTTTTTTAGTTCGTATAAATCCTTGACTAAAATGGAATGTGGTTCTGATTGAGATGAAATAGTTGAGATAAAAATAATATTGGTGGTGTAACTTTTGGGTTAAGTTAAAGAAAAGAATAAACTTGGAATGGTAACAAAATTAATGATGTTAGATGGGAATGCTATTGAGGGAGTTTTGAATATGTATGTAGAGACATAGATTGATGCCAAGTGAACTAATTGGGAATGTGAGTGATATATGTGATAGGCATGTTTTGTATTTTTGATTATTTTTATGGTGTTTACATTGTTTTCAAGTAAGTTGAAATAAGTATTTCATGGAAGGGTTATACTCAGTTTTAAAACAATGTGCCTTTATACATAGCCAAGATAGAGCTTAAACAATGTATGTGATGAGTTCTAAAGATGTTATAATAGGGTATAAAATGTTTGGAAATTTTTTTAAAGCAGAGAACAAAGGGAAAGTCAAAATTTGAATATACATACCTACTAAAATATAAGTCTACAAGTATCATCAAAGAAAGTTATTGATTTGGTCTTATTTATTAAAGTCTACATTATTTATGCTCTAATTTCAAAAAATTTACTATTAAAAAAAGTTAGAATTACAAATATGTCTATCACTTTATGTCAAAGTGATGATTATATTGAAAATTGTTAAGTAAAATCCTAGCCATGAGACTAGGATGCCATTGACAAGTAAGATTAGGAGTGCTTAAGGACTAGAAAAGGAATACTAATCCTTGATTAATATCAATAAAAACTCACATAATATTATGATATAATTGAAAATGTTAATTAGTAATGGTTGTTTATTATTACTAAAAACAAAATTTAACTAACTAGTCAATGATCCATTCTAATTCATTTCTTATAATTTTGAATGTTGAAATTCATAACATTAAAAAAGTTTCAAGTAAGTCATTTCCTTCACCTTTTGTATAAGGTATAGTGAAGGAGAAGTAAAAGCATTATTTTATGTCCAAAATATAGCATCAAGATACCCTCATCTAGTGTGAAATATCTTCTTTGGTTGGATATATTTATATGTACATGTCTTTGGAAGATTAAAAATGTAACCAGGATGCATAGCATTATGAAAATAAACTTAAACAAATATTTCTAAGATTGTATAGAATCTTGAGAGAAACAATAGGGAAACATATTATAAAAGAGGCATGCCCTACAGGGGATATTTTTATCCTTTAGTTAAGGACCCATATACTCATTAATGACAACTCCAGCTATGAGTTCCACTCTCACAAATTTTAGGTGTAGAGACGTAGTATCACACAAGTATATGGAAGCTTGTAAACAATTAATGAATGTGTAATTTGGAAATATAGTATTTGTTCCACAAGTGAAAACTACAAAGCTATGAGATAAATTTTTACCAATTATAGGTGTAAATACAATGAAGTATTATGTGGGTGGATTCTATGTACTTTTCTAAAGACCCTAGCATGGTCTTTTGGATATGAATCTATATGAACAAGTATAAATTTATTAGTTCCATTTTTGTTCTTCTAATTCTATTTTTCTCACAAAAATGCTCAGAGAATATATAGGGAAAAAATAGGGGTGTTATGCAGAAGCCAATAAGCATAGATCAATAGAGAAGGAGAATTTCAAGGCTCATTTATTTTTAATTTTTTTTCTTCTAATTATTCACTTCGAGACTAATAAGTTTTATCAGGTATATTTCATGCCTAAAAGTGTAATAGAAAAGATAAATGATGATTTTAAACAAACCATTCTACCATCAATGATGTGTTTCTCCTGAACAACTTATCTTTTGTTAAAACTTCTAACACATGATTTTATAATATTAAAATTAGTCACACAATCATCTTTCAGTGTACTTGATTATATATTTTGAGAATTCAAGGAATAAGAGAGTGATATTAGGTGAAGACATTGAAAATCTATTAGGATAGTTTTATTTGTTAATAAATAGAGTATCTCACAATATCAGTACCTATTCTATTATAGGGACTCTTACATAAGGCACAACTTTCTCAAAATATTGAATAAATAGGTATCCAAGTCAATGATGCAGATGCCACACATTATCATGATCAAGGATAGGTGAATATTCAGAGCATCATTCCATAATCATGTTCTTTCATTAGAAATGCAAGATTCATTTTGAATCACTATAGTTCATTGAAGTTCCCACTTCACTATCACTACATGAATTACTACTTCAATCCCTAAGATCAAGGTTCCCATCACTCTCATCTCTCATATTCTTGTGAACCCATATCATAATAATTTTATCCTCCCTATAATTACAAAACCCCAATAACATTGACAAGAAAAACTATGGAAAGTGGCATGATGGATAATCAAACTAGCTTGATGGTGGAAGAATTTACTAGGGCACAAAATTTGAATAGGGTTAGAATGAAGGGGGTTCAAATAAATGGGATTTGTTCAAACCCCCTTTGTTTGAACAACCTTCATTCCAACCCCATGTGGCATTAATTCTTGTTCTTTTACATGGAAAGCTCTTATTGGTTTGAAAATGCCATTTTGGATACCATGTTTTAGGAAGAAAAAATAGAATAAAAACATGTGACTCCATGTATAAAGAGGGATATTTATTAGCTTTCTAATATATATATATATATATATATATATATATATAGTATTTATTTTGATTTATTTAATAACATATTGTTATCTCTAAAGTAAAGTATCATATTTTCAGTGTACAAAGAAAAATATTGGATTGTAAGTTAAAAATTTAAAGAATTATTGACACATTTTATTTTAATGTCCTTGTTTTGAAACAAAAAAATAGATCCATTTTGACATATATATAAAACACTATTGGGAGGAGAAGTCAAAGTGTCGATATTACGTTCAATGATCATTAAAAATTTAATAAATAATAAATAATTTATCAAAAAATTATAAAAAAAATATATTACACTACTTCCATGTTTCTATAACATCTTTCCTAAAAATATTTAAAAAATATTACATTTTGAAAATATTATGATGAGGAGAAATCAAGCACTCAATAAAATTTCTATACATATAACATACACACTATGTATTTAGCCATTCAAAAAGCTATTTTTTATTTTTCTTTAATTTGAAAAAAATATAAATATAATCTACAATTAAAATAAAACATTTCATTCGTTTAAATCATTTACACATTTTATACGGTTAAGTCACTATTGTCTATACAAATTGAAACATGTGCATATTTTCATTTTTTGTTGTCCCCTTTATACTAAAAAGTGGGACATAGTATTATGATCCAACCCACAAATTAATGTTGGTTGAATACACATAAGTTGGAATTCATTATTATTAATTGAATATCGTTTTCTTTCTTGATTGACTAGAATTAAACATATAATATTGTGTCATGACATGCTCAAATCTTTATTTTGTAAGAGTTTATTAAATGGAATGTTTTATTTGGGTTCCACTCAATTGATACTTGACTAGAAATTATCATTCTAAATAAGATACATATTTATTGTATGAATCTTATATATGTTCAAGCCATGTGTAATCTTGATGATTATATATATCTTATACTAGCTCACATTGAAATTTGTTGTATGCATTCAATATTTATATTTGTTTATATTGGAATCATATTACTCTACCATGTTTGATCATACTTAGAAAGATGATTGTATGAAGTGGGGTTACTTATTTAATAAATTCCTTATTTCAAGAAAGGTTAATGAGTTAGTTGTTCATTGCTCTTAATAGTTTTCTAAGTAAAAAATATGGCTGGAAAATAATAGTGTGAAAGTTGTATTGTCTGAATATGTTTTCCTTACTTAAAACTAATAATTTATTGAATCATTGACATTAAATTAATATACAATTGGCTGTAATATACTTTCAATTAAATTAATTCCTCCTTTATTCATTATAACACATTGGATATTTATTAATACAATATCATCTACATAGATTTAATTATAGGCTTCCGTTATATCTTATCTGATAATCAATGAAGTTGAACATAAATCATGTCATTATTAATTTAATCATATAGCATCAATCATGATTATTAATTGGGTAATTTATGAACTCAAAATGATATTTTGGTAATGGTGCAGTGACATTTAGACCATGAAGAAGTTGACAACCTCGGTTGGTAGCAATCGAATATTTTCTTATGATATTTTAGTTTTTATTCTAATGATATACTCATGTGAATTTAGTATAAATTGCATGTGTTTAAATTGATGGTTGGTTGATACTTATGATTAGCATTGCAGATATCATAGCTATTGTTAATTAATGTAACATTATATCTTGTTCTCATTTCATAGACTTGTTATAACCAAATGATAACATAGGATGTTAGAGTTATCCTTTCTAATTGGGATAGAAATAACTATTTAACTATCCTCGAGCAGAAACACAATCTACTGAGGAGAGTAAGGTATTTAACGAGGGATAAGAACCTACAAATGGTCCTATGTGGAAGAATGAGTGTTTCATATGGTGCTCAGGACCTATCAATGTATTCACACATCAACATTCCCCAAACCCCATAAACACCCTTTAGGTAAACTTCTTCCCCATAACATCCTTTATGAGTAATTGACCGTAGCTAATTATCTCAAATCACTTCCTTTGGTTCAGGTTGTGTGTATGTAAGTACATTGAATGAGTATTTTTTTCTTCAACAAATGAGATATGGGGTCAAACACATAATCCAAAAGCATAATCTAATATGTAATTCAATGTTTGTTTTGGATTGTTTCATCTTCATTATATTGAAAATTCTTTTCTATTGAATAAACTTATTTTATTTCTTTAATAAAAAATAAAACAAAAATCTATACAAACCAAACATTTATGTAATCTTATATTCATATATCTTTAACCACCACAATGATAAAAATGATTATAAATCAAGAAAAATAACATTTTGATATATTTTAGAGATAAAATGTTTTGAAAATAATTAAGCCTTTTTGAATTTTTGGCATGGCATAGCAATATGTAAATGGATTAGGGATATTTTAGAACAATTTTTTTTAAATCTAAAGGCTTAATATGGAGGGGAGAAACCCCAAGATTTATCTGACGTAAGACAAAAGATAAGAAGTTGTTGTTTCCCACCATATGGAAGCTAACACAAAAACTTAGATAGTGGTTTTCCAAACAACTAGTAATATATTGAATAGTTGGCAGATACATATATGGTATAAACGATCTTTGTTTAGGTAGAGGACATTGACAAGGCCACTTGTCGCAAGAAGGACCATGTTGCAATTCAAGGTCACCAAGAATTCATACAGAGTAAGAGAAAGAAGAGTTAACAAAAACATTTTGATTAAAAATATAAATTCAATTTAGAGTAGATGAGGAGTATAGTGAAGGTGATATGCTAGAAGCATTGTACAAAGATTCAAAATAGACAAATGAATAAACACAAGGTTTAATCAATTTTTTTATATTGTTGTGATTCTACAATTTTCCATTTTAGGTTTGTGCTTATGGAATTGAATCCAAAAAAAAACTATTTTAGCACCATATATTCAATCTCCTTCCATTCTAGATCTTTGATGAGGATGATTGACATATTTTATACCTCATCCAAGTAGAAATAGCTAATTTAAAATTGCATGAAACACCTGATAATAGAATGATAATTTAAAAAAAAAAACCATTCTCCATTCTTATCATGATAAATAGACAATAACAAAAGTAAAAAAATATGTAAAAGATCCTTTGTCATTCTAGGGGCAATGCTTAATTGGATCTTGTCTATGTTGACTTTTCATTTGCATTTGAGAATGAAGACTAGACATTAAAAAAAGAACATATTTTTTATGCCTCCCTTACATTTGTGTATGTTGTTACTTCTCTATCATCTTCTCTTAGAGAAGGGTCAAACCTCTGTCATTAACCTATCTATGTTCCCCCTATTCCCCCCACCCAGGTTGACATGGGTACGTTCCCTCCAATGAGGAGAAACACATAAAGCTTTTTTCCTCTATTCTCCCAATAACTACCTACACAAACAAAAATCATTAAAAAAAATTTCCCCTTTCACAAATAGATAAGGATTCACAATCAAATTTCCACAAATTAGATCATACCTAGGTGTTGTGATGAAATTATTTATTCATATTTTAGGGAAGACCAATTAATAATATGAAAATGAAGAGATTCTTGGTAGATTCGAGCAACAGATGTGTTGAAAAAAAATAAATAGCTTTGGGTATTATACTTGATGAAATGAAGAATCCTAATGATTCATCTACATTTATTAGATATTTTTGTGAAGAGAATAGACATGGATGATAAATTTGACCATATAATTAACTACCAAGTACTCTTTAAATCTACTTAAAAGAAGACGGCCAATTTCTACCTGAATGATGATAATTCCCACCCACTTCATTCCTTTTTTATTTTTTTTAAACATATCCTTCAAAGGATCGTGATCTGCAAGAATATTTTTGCTTTCAGATTTAGCAACAAGTTCTTTAGAGCAGCTGTAGGATCGAAGAAAATGAAAGCATGTTACTTTTATTTCACAATTCTAATGTATTCAATTACTGAACTGAAGAAAAGAAAATTCCTAGGTTTTCAAGGACAAGAAAACAAAAAGAAATCTTCTATAGTTCTATTTCCTTCAACTCTATTGAAAATAAAAGGTCTTGGAATCATTTTAGAATGTTAAAATGTTATCATCTAATGGTAATTCACCTTGCCACCTATTTCCCTCCCCATTTCCCTCCCCACCATGCACCCCAAACTCCAAAATGATCATCTAAGGGTTCTAATCGATGGACCTCTTCCTTGTAGAAAGAGAAAAAAACCCCCAAAATGTTCTTGACAAAGATACATATGTAACCAACATAGAAAAAATATCCAAGAGACTATTTTCCTGATCTACCAAAGCACGACCATTTGGAATGGCTCAAGGCTATTGGTAGCAGAGATACTATGCAAATTGGGGGTGTCTAGTTGAAAATTATAGAGTGAAGAAAAGCTGGGGTTTCTAGGGTTTCAGGAGGGCCTGATCAACTTATCATACCCATGAAATTTGTTCAAAACTTGTTTAAGATACTTGCAATGGAACCTTCTCTTGCACCGATTGTGGGTGCCTCTATGAGGTCCACAAGGTCCACTAGTCTAAATCCTAACCCTAACCATCTTTTGGACCCCTCAATTGAGGATCATCAGGGTTTGGGGGATATTGACTCACTTTATTGGAAGATGGTTGTTTCTCTAGCCTATAGATCATATTAACTATAGAAACAACATGCAATCAGAAATTTTCTCTTGAAGATCAATGGGAAGTTAAGTGGAATGAAAATCTTTGTGCCATTTTTCTAATCAATTTACACTAGTGATAGAGTGATGAATTTGACAGTGACACATGGAGCTTAATATCAATGGGTGTCATGTAAGAAAATCAACATATGTTTACCGCGTGGCATTTAGGCATAGATTTGTTTCAATGTGTAGCCATAATGATTGTAAATATAATAGAATATGTTATAATATATATATATATATATATATTTAATTAATATTAATTATATATTATAATATAATGTAATATTATGTAATAATGATGTCTATAATATTATTATAATCTAGTATTATATATTATAGATTAATATTATATATAATATAATTAAAATGTATTATATATATATATATATCATTTTATAAAAATTATTCTTAAATATAAAATAATATAATATATTTTTTATTATATATAATATATAATAATATATGTATGTATATTATACAATGATATATCTTTAACCACCACAATGATAAAAATGATTATAAACCAAGAAAAAGAACATTTTGAAATATTTTGGAGATAAAATGTTTTGAAAGTAATTAAGCCTTTTTGAATTTTTAGCATGACATAGCAATATGTAAATGGATTAGGGATATTTTAGAACAATTTTTTTTAATCTAAAGGCTTATTATGGACGGGAGAAACCCCAAGATTTATCTGACATGAGACAAAAGATAAGAACATGTTGTTTCCCACCATTTGGAAGCTAACACAGAAACTTAGATAGTGGTTTTCCAAACAACTAGTAATATATTGAATAGTTGGTAGATACATATATGGTATAAATGATCTTTTTTTAGGTGGAGGACATTGACAAGGCCACTTGTCGCTAGAAGGACCATGTTGCAATTCAAGGTCACCAAGAATTCATATAGAGCAGGAGAAAGAAGAGTTAACAAAAACATTTTGATTGAAAATATAAATTCAATTTAGAACAGATCAGGACTAGAGTGAAGGTGATATGCTAGAGGCATTGTACAAAGATTCAAAATAGACAAAAGAATAAACACAAGGTTTAATCAATTTTTTTATATTGTTGTGATTCTACAATTTTCCATTTTAGGTCTGTGCTTATGCAATTGAATCCAAAATAACTATTTTAGCAACATATAGTCAATCTCTTTCCATTCTAGATATTTGATGAGGATGATTGACATATTTTATACCTCATCCAAGTAGAAATACCTAATTTAAAATTGCATGAAACACCTGATAATAGAATGATAATTTTTTTTAAAAACAACCATTCTCCATTCTTATAATGATAAATAGACAATAACAAAAGTAAAAAAATATGTAAAAGATCCTATCTCATGCTAGGGGTAATGCTTAATTGGATCTTATCTATGTTGACTTTGCATTTGCATTTGAGGATGAAGACTAGACATTCAAAAAAGAACATATTTTTTATGCCTCCTTTACATTTGTGTATGTTGTTACTTCTCTCTCATCTTCTCTTAAAGATGGGTCAAACCTCTGCCATTAACCTATCTATGTTCCCCCTATTCCACCCACCTAGGTTGACATGGTTACATTCCGTCCAATGAGGAGAAACACATAAAGCTTTTTTCCTCTATTCTCCAATTAACTACCTACACAAATAAAAATCATTAAAATCAACTTTCCCTTTCACAAATAGATAATGATTCACAATCAAATGTCCACAAATCAAATCATAGCTAGGTGTTGTGATGAAATGATTTATTCATAATTTAGGGAAGACCAATTAAGAATATGAAAATGAGGAGATTCTTGGTGAATTTTAACAAAAAATGTGTTGACCAAAAATAAATAGCTTTGGGTATTATAATTGATGAAATGAAGAATCCTAATGATTCATCTGCATTTATTAGATATTTATGTGAAGAGAAGAAACATGGATGATAAATTTGACCATATAATTAACCAACAAGTACTCTTGAAATCTACTTAAAAGAAGATGGCCAATTTCTACCTGAATGATGATAATTCCCACCCACTTCATTCCTTTTTTATTTTTTTTAAACATATCCTTCAAAGGATCGTGATCTGCAAGAATATTTTTGCTTTCAGATTTAGCAACAAGTTCTTTAGAGCAACTATAGGATCAAAGAAAATAAAAGCATGTTACTTTTATTTCACAATTTTAATGTATTCAATTACTGAATTGAAGAAAAGAAAATTCTAGGTTTTCAAGGACAAAAAAATAGAAAAATCTTCTATAGTTCTATTTATTTCAACTCTATTGAAATTAAAAGGTCTTGGAATCATCTTAGAAAGTTAAAATGTTATCATCTCATGGTAATTCACCTTGCCACATATTTCCCTCCCCATCGCCCTCTCCATCATGCACCCCAAACTCCAAAATGATCATCTAAGGGTTCTAGTCGATGGACCTCTTGCTTGTACTAAGAGAAAAAACCCCCAAAATGTTTTTGACAAAGATACATATGTAACAAGCATAGGAAAAATATCCAAGAGACTATTTTCTTGATTTACCAAAGCATGACCATTTTGAATGGATCGAGGCTATCGGTAGCAGAGATACTATGCGAATTGGGGATGTCTAGTTGAAAATTATAGAGTGAAGGAAAGCTAGGGTTTTAAGGGTTTTAGGAGGGCCTGATCATCTTATCATACCAATGAAATTTGTTCAAAACCCATTTAAGATACTTGCGATGGAACCTTCCCTTGCTCTGATTGTGGGTGCCTCTATGAGGTCCACAAGGTCCACTAGTCTAAATCCTAACCCGAACCATCTTATTGACCCCTCAATTGAGGATCATCAGAGTTTGGGGGGGTATTGATTCACTTTATACTAAGATGGTTGTTTCTCTAGCCTATAGATGATATTAACGATAGAAACAACATACAATCAGAAAGTTTCTCTTGAAGTTCAATGGGAAGTTAAGTGGAATGAAAATCTCTGTTCCATTTTGCTAATCGATTTGCTCTAGTGATAGATTGATGCATTTGACGGTGACACATGGAGTTTAATATCAATGGGTGTCATGTGAGAAAATCAACATATGTTTACTGCGTGGCATTTAGGCATAAATTTATTTCAATGTGTAGCCATAATGATTGTAAATATAATAAAATATGTTATAATATATATATTTAATGAATATTAATTATATATTATAATATAATGTAATATTATTTAATAATGATATCTATAATATTATTATAATCCACTATTATATATTATAGATTAATATTATATATAATATAATTAAAATGTATTTTATATATATATATATATATATATATATATATATATATATATATAAAATAATGTTTTTATTATATATAATATATAATTATATATGAATTTATGTTATACAATGATAATATTATATATATATATATATATATATATATATATATATATATATATATATATATATATATATATATATATAATTTTTCAAATATATATTATATATTTTAATATAATATGAAGATAAATTTAACATAATAGTTTAGAATATATATTTTTATTACTATTAATTATATATTATATAATAATATAATGTAATATTTTTTAATAATGATATGTATAATATTATATATTATAGATTGATATTATATAATATAATTAAAAATGTATTATATATATATATATATATATATATATATATATATATAAATATAAAATACATTTTTAATTATATTATATAATATCAATCTATAATCTATAATATTTATATATATATATATATATATATATAAATAAATTATAGTATATAAAAATATAGAATATTAAATTATAAGTTAAATTTCAATATTAAAATATTAAAATCTTTAATTTAATATATGTATATATGTATGTATGTATATATATATATATATATATATATATGTATGTGTGTGTTATATATACATATAGATATACATATACATATACATATACATATACATATACATATATATATATATATGTGTATATATATGTGTGTGTGTACATACACACACACACATTTACTAAATTTTATTATATTAGATGTGTTAATATTTTTTTATTAAAATTTGCCCTTGATTTATATATATATATATGAAAGTTTAATATAAAATTAATTAATTGTATATATAGTATAATAATATAACAATTAAAATATTATAATATTGTATTTTATATATATATATATATATATATATATATATATATATATATATATATATATATATATATATATATATTATTATATTTTTTTATTATATATAATCTATATATGTATGCATATTATATTATATATATAATTAGTATATATAAATATAATTTTTAAAATATTAATGTTTTGTTTCTATATTAAATTAATTATGTAGAATTATGGTATTTGATTGGATTAGAATGGATATTTGTTTATAGGGAAATTTAAAGGTTTGTATTCAACAATTGATGCTTTAATTTCAGCTAATTCTCATTTAACAATTGTTTCCAAGTGCGAGTGAATGTAGTGAATTCAATTTTGGTTCAAGGGGGAATATACTTCATAAAAGAAACGAAAACACTTGGCAAGGACAATATAATGCTAGAATTTCTGTGATGTGAATTTTTTTTTATTAAGTCTTGTATGTTTGAATTTTAAATTGATTAATATTATTTAAATTTTGATGTTGTGGTTAATTTCTTCTACATTAATAATAGAGTATTGTTGGTGTATGTAAATAATCTTTTACAATATAATACATAAAAGATAAATTATTGTACAAATTTAAAAAAAAAAAGTTTGATATAATTATTAGAAAAAAATTCAATTCTTTCATATTTTCTTGCACTTTCAAAACAACTGCTAATATATCTAAACTCTTAATTTTCACACATATTTATCGTTTTTATACCAATAAGTATTAGAGTAAGTATTTTTTATTTTTTCGAAAGTATACATGTAAAAGTAATTTTTAGGGTTTGTATTAAGATGTACTTATTATATCGAAGCTTAAATGTTTAAGAGCTGCTTTTTTTACATGCCAGTTTCAAAATTACATATGAATTTCCTCAAATTTTGATCCTAACTAAATGATCAGGGTTTGTAGTGGTAAGAAAATGAGGTTATAAATTAATAAATCTTAATACAATTTTATCAAATCTCGACCCTGATTAAGTGATCAGGTTTTAATGTGATAAGAAAATGAAATTATAAAACAATAAAACTAAATGCAGTTTCGTCATATCTCGACCCTGATTAAGTGATCAGACTTTGTCACGATAAGAAAATGACGTTATAAAACAATAAAACCTGATATTTTTTGAATTTGATATGGTATTTAAAACATAAGATTAATTTATCACAATTCCTTTACATTGGCTGCGATCGTCCGAAAATGAGGGTAGAGAATTGCAAACAACATACTTTTATGAGGTGGAAGCCTTGGCATTTTATAGTTGTGCATAGTTACCACCATCAGGGCAACAAAAGGAAAAAGATTTCTCATCACAACACCCGTCATGACAACACGGTATATTCCTATCAACATGAACGGTAGCCATCACGAAAACACCATTACTCGGACCAGAAGGGGATACATCTTTCACTGCGTACAAAATCAAGACCAGATGTAGATTAAAATAAAATAAAAATTGCAATTCAACTTTGCCAGAATATAATTATTTTAGGTTAGAGGGATTCAACAATGTAAGTGAGCGTTCGTAAAATCTAACCCATCATTTATTTCGGAAATCGGTATACAATTATCATTTATTTAAGCTTAGGTGATATACAAACCCAAAGTTTGATTGGCGGCATAACGAGGAGGATACTCCCTTGCCATAGATCCGCTGCCAGACAAGAGAAGCATGGATAGGAAAACTGATAATACAAGACCAAAGTAGCCCAGTTTGAATGCCATAGAAAAGATTACATTTCGAGTACTGGAACAAGTTTTCCTTATATAGAATAGGAGAGGCTGACTTGTATATTCGCACGTTACATCAAGTCAGTCTTGATCTGAGAAAAGATTTTTTTGGAAGACTTTCTTACAAATATTTTAATGACATAAAATGACAACTTTTAAATGTTTCATTTAAAGTAGAAAATAATTATTGGTGGAATCGTGACAAATATTTTAATGACATAAAATAACAACTTCTAAATGTTCCATTCAATTTATATTGGTGGAATCTTGACCTCTCAAAACTGCCACAATATAATTATTTTAGGTTAGAGGGATTCAACAATGTAAGTGAGCTTGCGTAAAATCAGTCTTGATCTGAGTAATGACTTTTCTGGAAGACTTTCTTACCAATGTTTTAATGACATAAAATGACAACTTCTAAACATTCCATTCAACTTATATTGGTGGAATCATGACCTCCCAAAATTGCCAGAATATAATTATTTTAGGTTAGAGGGATTCAACAATGTAAGTGAGCCTGCGTAAAATCAGTCTTGATCTAAGAAATGACTTTTTTGGAAGACTTTCTTACAAATATTTTAATGACATAAAATGACAACTTCTAAACGTTCCATTCAACTTATATTGGTGGAATCGTGACCTCCCAAAACTACCAGAATATAATTATTTAGGTTAGAGGGATTCAACAATGTAAATGAGCCTGCGTAAAATCTAACCTATCATTTATTTCTGAAATCAGTATACAATTATCATTTATTTAGGCTTTGGTTGTTGATTTTTGTAGCTCGAAAGGTGGAATGTGGAATTGTTTTAAAGCAACTCAAGATTAGATATGCTTTAAAACAATTCAAGTTGGATTTTCAGCAACAATAGTTTCTAGAATGTTTCTGAGTTTGTAAGGATGAGATAAATCCTAGTGTGATTTTATGTGTAAAAATAGAAAAGCCAAAGAAAGCAAGGAAAGCTTTTCTTGCATGCTAAGGAAAGCTTCTTTTTCTTGCACGCTAAGTAAAGAAGCTAGGCTCTCTATAAAAGTAAGATTGTTGTAGCAAATTCATATATTGTATTTTTTGCAAAAGAAAAGTTTGTTGTTAGGTTGAATAGAAGATCCAACATTTGTAGGTTTTTCCCCGCATTGGGGTCTCCTGGGTATATCTGTGTTATTGTCTTTTTGTATTGGATTATTGTTATTTTTGCTTTTATTGTTATTAGTTGTTAATTAACCCAGTTGTATTAATTGTTATAAATTAGATTTATGTCTGTGAATTTATTATGGAATAAATCTGTTCCTGGGTTATAGAAATTAACATGGTATCAGAGCTCTAAACTCTGAATACGAAGCCAAGATTTGTAACGCAGATTTCATGAAAAAAGATTAGTTTTTTCATCTTGCTTGTTCTGTTTGTGGCTATGGCAACCAACGTTCGATACGAGGACAAGCTCGAGGGTGTGTCTAACTTCTTGCAGTGGAAGGTCTAGATTAAATCTGTTCTCAAAGAGAACATGCTGTGGATCTATGCTAGCATAGAAGTGACTCCACCAACAAATGATCCTATTGCCTTAGATTCACATGAAGTTAAAGAGGCCAAGGCTCAGAGGATTATCCTATATGGAGTAAGAGATCATTTAATTCCTCATTTATCAAGGAAAGACACCACCAAGGAGATGTGGGATTCGCTCACAAAACTTTATCATAGTGACTATCAGAGTCGTAAGATGATGCTCAAGCACAAATTGCATAATAGCAAGATGTCCAAAGGCAAGAGTGTGACCTCTTACTTGTCCAAGCTGACACAGATCAGGGATGAGCTTGCTATTGTTGGAGAGAAGATTAACGAAGATGAGTTGGTGTTTATAGCCTCGAATGGTTTTTCAAAGCATTGGGAAGTGTTTGTCAAGTGTTTTGTTTGCAGAGATTGGCTACCGGATTGGGCAAGACTTTTGGATGATTTTGTTCAGGAGGAGATCCGTGAAGGTGCCCATCGGGGAGATCAGACAAAGAAGGGTCAAGATGAAGAAAATCTTGCTCTTGAAAGCAAGGGTAAGAAGAAGTCCAATAAAGAGAAATTGGAAGGTTCTTCTTCCAAGAGTGGGAAGAAGAAAGATCTGAGCAAGATTAATTTTTTTTGCTATCATCCGATGAGTCACTATGCCCGTCAATGTCCGAATAAGAAAAATAAGGACAAGCAAAAGAAGCAATTTGCTACTACAGTAGAGGTGGACGAGTTTGCATCAAATTTTGAGAATGAGTTTTCACTCATTGCCTGTCTCTCAAGTTCAAGTGCCAACAGAGTATGGTATATTGACGGTGGGGCTTCTCACCACATGACGGGAGTCAAAGAATGTTTCACCAAGTTGGAGGAGAAGAATCTGGATTTTTATATTGAGCTTGGAGATAATGCCAAGTACCATGCAACTGGTATTGGCACCATCAAGTTTCAGAGGGAGTCTAGCAAACCTTTGTTGCTGGAGGATGTGTTGTATGTCCCTAGCATGACAAAGAATTTAATCTTAGTTCTGCCTTGGAAGACAAGGGTTACATCATGACCTTTGAGAGGGGAAATGTCTATATTCATCCCAAAGATTCCAAGATTGCAAAAGTGATTGGTGTTTGGTATGGCAGCCTGTTTCAATTATAGTTTGAGCCAGCACATGCGTTGGTTAGTAGCTGTAAAGGGATAGGAGAATTTTGGCAGAGGAGGATGGCTCACCTTCACCATGGAGCACCTAATATTCTTAAGGAAATAGTGACGGGGCTACCTGAGATAAAGATAAAACAACATGAGGTGTGCAAGGGTTGTGCTCTTGGGAAATATGCTAAAACCAATTTTCCAAGTAGTGACACTAGATCCAAAGGGATTTTGGATCTCATACACTGTGGACCTATGTCAAAAACATCCTTGAATAGATATGAGTATTATGTTACCTTCATTGATGATTTCTCCAAGAAGATGTGGATATATTTCATGAAGAATAAAGATGAGGTCTTCAATAGGTTCAAAGAGTTTAAGGCTCTCGTGGAGAACCAAATTGGGAAGAAGATCAAGATACTAAGGTCTGATAATGGAGGCGAGTATACCTCGAATGCCTTCAAAGATTTTTGTGCTCAGGAAGGTATCAAGAAAGAGTTGATAGTTCCATACAACCCTCAACAAAATGGGGTTGATGAACAAAAGAATAGAGCTATCATTAGAGAAGCCAAGGCCATGCTTCGTGATCAAGATCTGCCTTGGTTGTTATGGGTAGAAGCTTGCAACACACCTGTGTATTTGTAGAATAGGATCCCTCACAAAGTGTTGGGCAAATTGACTCTAGAAGAGGCTTTCACTGGTAAGAAACCAAATTTGGGGCACATTTACATCTTTGGATGTCTTGTGTATTGTCACATTCTTGATGAGAAGAGAACCAAGTTGGAACCTACTATAGAGAAGGGTATTCTTGTTGGGTATAGTGAAACTTCTAAGGCT
This sequence comes from Torreya grandis, assembly GCA_037957365.1. Lineage (NCBI taxonomy): Eukaryota > Viridiplantae > Streptophyta > Pinopsida > Cupressales > Taxaceae > Torreya > Torreya grandis. The sequence continues at coordinate 181,791 of JARHVA010008700.1, read as the reverse complement.
TATTAGGTTTATATTCCTACTCTCAGGAAAATAGTGTTTCGCAGGGATGTGAAGTTTGAGAAAGAGAGGGCTCTTCAGAAGTCAAGTAACTTGATGAATGAGGAGGAACAAACATCCACAATTGAGGTAGCACAAACTCCTCAAAATTTAGTCACGCAAGCTGGAGAGAAGAACTAGAGGAACAAATAGTTCCTCAGCCTCAGATTTCTATTAGTGAGAAGAGGAGAAACAGGGCAGCTGAGCGAACATTAAGAGAGGCTCAAGAATATGTAGGTGATCCTCAAGATTCAGTCAGACAAAGAAGGGCTCCCAGACATTATTCAAATTATGTGGCACTTATGAGTGAATTAATTGAAGTAGATCCTTCCAGCTTTTTGGAGGCATCCAAGCACCAAGTATGGAGAGATGCCATGGTGGAAGAGTATTCTTCCATCATGAAGAACAGTGTGTGGGAGGTAGTACCAAGACAAGAAGATAAGTCTGTGGTGGGCTCGAGATGGTTGTATAAGATTAAGCATGATGTAGATGGTAGTGTGGAAAATTTCAAAGCTCAGTTTGTGGCTAAGGGGTTTTCACAGAAGGAAGGAGTCAACTATGATGATACTTTCACTCTAGTAGCTAGGTACTCATCCATAAGAGCTATCATTTCTATAGCAGGACAGATGGGTTGGAGGATTCATCAGATGGATGTAAAGACGGCCTTTCTCAACGGGGTGATTGAGGAAGAGATTTACATAGATCAACCAAAATGGCTTGAAGCACATAAGAGGGATTCTCATGTATGCAGGTTGAAAAGAGCACTGTATGGAAAATTTCAAAGCTCAGTTTGAGGCTAAGAGGTTTTCACATAAGGAAGGAGTCAACTATGATGATACTTTCACTGTAGTAGCTAGGTACTCATCCATAAGAGCTATCATTTCTATAGTAGGATAGATGGGTTGGAGGATTCATCAGATGGATGCAAAGACGGCCTTTCTCAACGGGGTGATTGAGGAAGAGATTTACATAAAGCAACCAAAATGGCTTGAAGCACATAAGAGGGATTCTCATGTATGCAAGTTGAAAAGAGCACTGTATGGACTCAAGTAGGCTCCTAGGGCATGGTATTCGCGTATTGATAGTTACTTGCAGAGTGTGGGCTTCATCAAGAGTAAGGTAGACTCGAACCTATACTGTGTTTAGGTGAAGGGTAAACTTCTAATATTGTTGTTAGATGTTGATGACTTATTTCTCACAGGGTCAGAGGAGCTCATAGCACACTGCAAGTGGGATCTTGTAGGAGAGTTTGAGATGGACTTGGGGTTGATGCACTACTTTCTGGGATTGGAGTTGTGGCAGAAAGAGGGAGAAATTTTCCTTGGACAAGGGAAGTAATTAATTGATATCTTGAAACGATTCAGGATGGAAAACTTTAAGCCTATGCCAACACCACTTATGACCAACTGGAAGAAGATTGATGCTTCTGGATTAGAGGCAGTGGACCCTAATTTATACAAATAGTTGATAGGCTCTCTTATGTCTCTGGTCAACACCAGGCCAGACATTTGTTTTGCAGTGAACTCACTCAGTCAGTTTACGGTGGAACCTAAACATTTTCACTAGATAGCTGCGAAGCATGTTTTGAGATATCTCCAAGGTAGAGTTGATTATGGGCTGAAGTATGTTCAGCAGGATGGAGTAAAGCTCAAGGGGTTTACTAATGCAGATTGGGCAGGCAGTAGAGCTAATCGCAAGAGCACTTCAGGGTGTAATTTCAGTTTGGGATCAGGAGCAGTCTCTTGGTACAATAGGAAATAGAAGTCAGTTGCACTGAGTTCTGTAGAGACTGAGTATATGGCAGCCAGTATGGCTACATGTGAGGCTATCTGGATTTGGAAACTTCTAGTTGGACTCTTTAATCAGGAGCTGGATCCTACATTTATTTATTGTGATAATCAGAGTTGCATCAAACTCTGTGAGAATCCAGTGTTTCATGACAAATCAAAGCACATTGAGATCAAGTATTACTTCATCATAAATTGTGTGGAGAAGGGGATAGTGAAGCTCAATTACATTCCTACGGATGAACAAATTGCAGATATCCTGACGAAGGCCTTGTGAAGAGCAAGTTTGAATTTTTTAGGGACAAGTTGGGTGCGTTGTTGAACACCTTCCTCACTAAGAGGGAGTGTTGATTTTTGTAGCTCAAAAGGTGGAATGTGGAATTGTTTTAAAGCAACTCAAGCTTAGATATGCTTTAAAACAATTCGAGTTGGATTTTCAGCAACAATAGTTTCTACAATGTTTCTGAGTTTGTAAGGATGAGATAAATCCTAGTGTGATTTTATGTGTAAAAATAGAAAAGCCAAAGAAAGCAAGGAAAGCTTTTTTTCTTGCATGCTAAGGAAAGCTTCTTTTTCTTGCATGCTAAGGAAAGCTTCTTTTTCTTGCACACTAAGTAAACAGCTAGGCTCTCTATAAAAGTAAGATTGATGTAGCAAACTCATATATTGTATTTTTTGCAAAAGAAAAGTTTGTTGTTAGGCTGAATAGAAGATCCAACATTTGCAGGTTTTTCCCCACATTGGGGTTTCCTGGGTATATCTATGTTATTGTCTTTTTGCATTGGCTTATTGTTATTTTTGCTTCCACTGTTATTAGTTGTTAATTAACCTAGTTGTATTAATCGTTATAAATCAGATTTATGTCTGTGAATTTATTGTGGAATTAATCCGTTGCTGGGTTATAGAAATTAACATAGGTCATATACAAACACAAAGTTTGATTGGTGGCATAACGAGGAGGATACTCCCTTGCCATAGATCCGCTGCCAGACAAGAGAAACATGGATAGGAAAACTATAAATACAAGACCAAAGTAGCCCAGTTTGAATGCCATAGAAAAGATTACATTTCGAGTACTAGAACAAGTTTTCCTTAAACAGAAAAGGAGAGGCTGAATTGTATATTTGCACGTTACATCAAGTCCGTCTTGATCTGAGAAAAGATTTTTTTGGAAGACTTTATTACAAATATTTGAATGACATAAAATGACAATTTTTAAACATTGCTTATAAAGTAGAAAATAATTATTGGTGGAATCGTGACAAATATTTTAATGACATAAAATGACAGCTTCTAAATGTTCCAGTCAACTTATATTGGTGGAATCCTGACCTCTCAAAACTGCCAGAATATAATTATTTTAGGTTAGAGGGATTCAACAATGTAAGTGAGCCTGCGTAAAATCAATCTTGATCTGAGAAATGACTTTTTTGAAAGACTTTCTTACCAATATGTTAATGACATAAAATGACAACTTCTAAACGTTCCATTCAACTTATATTGGTGGAATCGTGACCTCCCAAAACTGCCAGAATATAATTATTTTAGGTTAGAGGGATTCAACAATGTAAGTGAGCCTGCGTAAAATCTAACCCATCATTTATTTCGGAAATCGGTATACAATTATCATTTATTTAGGCTTAGGTGATATACAAACCCAAAGTTTGATTGGCGGCATAACGAGGAGGATACTCCCTTAACATAGATCCGCTGCCAGACAAGAGAAGCATGGATAGGAAAACTGCAAATACAAGACCAAAGTAGCCCAGTTTGAATGCCATAAAAAAGATTACATTTCGAGTACTGGAACAACTTTTCCTTATATAGAAAAGGAGAGGCTGACTTGTATATTCGCACGTTACATCAAGTCAGTCTTGATCTGAGAAAAGAATTTTTTGGAAGACTTTGTTACAAATATTTTAATGACATAAAATGACAACTCTTAAACGTTTCATTTAAAGTAGAAAATAATCATTAGTGGAATCGTGACAAATATATTAATGACATAAAATGACAACTTCTAAATGTTCCATTCAATTTATATTGGTGGAATCGTGACCTTCCAAAACTGCCAGAATATAATTATTTTAGGTTAAAGGGATTCAACAATGTAAATGAGCCTGCATAAAATCAGTTTTAATCTAAGAAATGATTTTTTTGAAGACTTTCTTATCAATATTTTAATGACATAAAATGACAACTTCTAAACGTTCCATTCAATTTATATTGGTGGAATCGTGACCTCCCAAAACTGCCAGAATATAATTATTTTAAGATAGAGGGATTCAACAATGTAAATGAGCCTGCGTCAAATCAGTTTTAATCTGAGAAATGACTTTTTTAGAAGACTTTCTTACCAATATTTTAATGACATAAAATGACAACTTCTAAACGTTCCATTCAACTTATCTTGGTGGAATCGTGACCTCCCAAAACTGCCAGAATATAATTATTTTAGGTTAGAGGGATTCAACAATGTAAGTGAGCCTGCGTAAAATCTAACACATCATTTATTTCGGAAATCGGTATACAATTATCATTTATTTAGGCTTAGGTGATATACAAACCCAAAGTTTGATTGGCGGCATAACGTGAGGATACTCCCTTGCCATAGATCCGCTGCCAGACAAGAGAAGCATGGATAGGAAAACTGCAAATACAAGACCAAAGTAGCCCAGTTTGAATGCCATAGAAAAGATTACATTTGGAGTACTGGAACAAGTTTTCCTTATATAGAAAAGGATAGGCTGACTTGTATATCCTCACGTTACACCAAATCAGTCTTGATTTGAGAAATGATTTTTTTGGAAGACTTTCTTATCAATATTTTAATGACATAAAATGACAATTTCTAAACGTTTCATTCAAATTAGAAAATAATTATTGGTGGAATCATGACCAATATTTTAATGATATAAAATGACAACTTATAAATGTTGCATTTAACTTATATTGGTGGAATTGTGACCTCCCAAAACTGCCAAAATATTATTATTCTACGTTAGAGGGATTCAACAATGTAAGTGAGCCTGCGCAATATCAATTTTGATCTGAGAAATGACTTTTTTGGAAGACTTTCTTACGAATATTTTAATGACATAAAATGACAACTTCTTAACGTTTTATTAAAAGTAGAAAATTTCTAGATATTTATTCAATTTAACGTTATATTTTTGAAGGTCCCTTCTATGATAGAAAAAAAATGGCAAAGGTTAGGGTTTTAATCTATTATAAACATCCATGTGTTAGTTAAATGTATTTTAATAATGATCACCAATTTGTTTTGGAATGGACTAAATTTTTGTATGCCTAAACTAACTTTGATTGTGGATGGTTTTAGGTTTGATTTATAAATTAAAAATCATTGCTTCTAATGGTCCAAAATCATTAATTATTATGGTATCCCATTTGCCTTAGTTCCTTAGATTAAGAGTATTTGAAATAAAAATAGAGTTAAGTATATTATTTTCATCTTTTTCTATCACATTAGAAATTGACACACGTGGCATGTTATAAAATAAAAGTATCGACTTAGTAGTGGATATTTGAAATCTATAACTAAAATTCAAGTGACTATTTACATGTAGCACGTGTACAATATTAAGGTTCAACCTTTAACAATATGATAAGATGTGGCTAATTGAAACCTTGTTATGTTGGAAAAAAACTCAATTTTTTTAAGATTATATTTTAATTCAACATATTTAGTATGATTCTTTGAATACATGTTGGACTTTAAATTCCAATTATTTTGTACATGGAATAGGATATTTCCAACCTTTAGAAGGCTATATTTGAATATAGTAACTACAATTTATTCTTATGAATACTTTATATGTGCTTGCTTGTTTTAGACAAGCTTAAATGACATAGAGTTTCTTTCCCTTTGTATCCCACTACCAATCATTGTGTTAAAATAAAATACCTTTTTATTTATTTTTGCTTGTTAAGTTTAACTGTATTTCGATTAACTCCCTCTTTCAATATTTATTTTAAAAAACACTTGGAAAATGGTCCTTCTAGGATAGTCAATCACATTTTTTTCCACTTGAAAAAAATTTGTAACTTCATATTAATTAAAATAGAAATTAAATTTTGTAGATGCAACAACATTTCAATGGGAAAAAGAGGACAAGAAAAGGATGAAAACACCCTGAATAGAATTGTAAAAAAAAATCCACTGCTATAAATCCCCAAAATAGGGGAAGTGTTAGCACTAAAAAGAATGGTCATAAAAACAAAATTAATAAACAAGAAAAGAAAGTCCCATGCAATGGAAAGAAGCACTCTCTGGTTAGTGGGAAAGATATCACATATATTCTTCAATCCTACCCTTTTTACCTTTCTTCTTTTCGGATTCTTGTCATGGCCCTGGATACAGGTCCATCATGACAATCTATAAATCTGATGTCTAAATATCAAAAGGTGTTATTGTATTCAAGGGATATAAATTAGAATGAATAGCTAGCTCCTTATTTGAGTTTTTTTTTTTTGATTTGTGACCTCTCTTCACACCACCTGATAGATTTCCTCAAAAAGGTATTATGATCATCTCCTCTATTCCCCAAATTTGGGATGAATTATTCAATAGGTGTATCTAGTACTCTATCTTTATTCCTTTTAGGTTCTGTTGTATGCTAGTTACCCTCTCCTTGATTATCACCTACATCCACTACTTGTTGCACTAGAGGGATCCATCTTTTAGATGCTGATTTCATCCCTTTTTTGTGATTAAAAACTCAAACCTGGGTACAAGTAAATTATAGGTGACCTGGTAATTTATAAAAAAACATATAAATGTGGTGTTCTCATAATCTAGTACCCAAATGTGTTGTATTGGTGCATAACTGAGAATGATTTTATCCAGTAGGCCCTCAGTATGATCAATCTACACACAAATATAGACAAATGTGCATAGTTCCATTGTAGTTCTTAATTCATCATCTTTGATGAATGTGCCTAAGGAGTTACCTATTTCATGGACAACATACCAAAAATATAATGGAAGATTTGGAATGCAAACTTACACTAGTATTTTGGTAACTAGATGTGTATTTGGATCAAAATATGGAAACCAGGGAGTAATAAACAACCTCACATTTCCCTAAAACCACGGTCCTTCTAAAAATATTCTTTATTAGCTTTCTTAATCATTGAAAATAATAATGAAAATACCTTTTGAGCAGAGGAATATCTCATAATCTTTTATCCATGTCATGTGAATCCAGTTATATAAAGTTGAGGTTGTAGGCAAAAGCACATTAAATATGTAAATCACTAATTCCCTTATTAATTGATCGTAGTACTAAGTCACATCTTCCATTATGATCTCCACAATAGGTACCTCATTCGCATGCTCTACTATATAGGCACTTGCATTAGGTAGGACAAGATTTGGAGGATGAATTTTTTACATCATGTTTAAATGTCACATGTTTAGAGGATGATGACTATCCAGACACTATATCTCTTCCATGCATTCCTGACATTAGGAAGATGGTAGAGTCCTTTCCTAAATTATATCTAAATAGATTGGAGTGATCATGTTGTTTTTTTCCCTTATGTAAAAGAGGTTGAGAATCCACAAGAATATCAGTAGAAATCTCATGTTTTCACTTGAGATCAATCACATAATCTATCAACGAAGCCCAAAGATAGATGGTTTTCATAGAGAGGGAGTTAGTTAACTAATATCTTTTTTCCTTTCTTCTTAGTTTCTTATCTCTTTCTTGTACTTGTAAAAAGTGATTGTTGTACCAACATTTTTTCATACCAATGTCAAACATTCACTAGGTATTTACGTTGGAGTTATGAAATAGTGGCAGCAAGATCCCATCTCTTGACCATGCCCTCCTACTTACAATCAATTCTATTTTCTTAGATGCACTTGAGCAAAAATACACTTCTTTGAGATAGATCCCAATAGTTATGCATGTCTTACCTCTACTGTAAGAAGGACTCTATTCAATTGGCCTAAATTCTTCTTATGAATTTTGACAAATATTTTGCAAACATCCTCTTCTTTCTCAACTTTCTAAAATAATAAATACTACGTAGATTCTTGGGGACTTATATTTGGTATTTATTTCTTATTTTTAGGAAGAATAGAGTTGTATTCCTATTTAATAAACAAGTCTTAGTAGGATAAATCGTAAATAATATTCCTAATTATAGCTACTAATTTATGAAATTAGATTGTGATTTGACCTTTCAAAAAATAATAAGAGAGCAAGGAGAAATTTAACTTAGCTTATTCTGGACTATTCTGACTAAGATAGAGTCTGGAAATTTGCATGCAATACTGGGACACTATTGCAAACAGGTTCCTAAACATCATTTTTTGATTGATAGGAGCACTAAAACTTGACACCCTAGGCTTTGATTTTGTAGTTCTCCCATGGAATTTTTGTCCTTAGGATCTGATATTTATGGGTTTTTTCAGCTACTTAGTGTGAGCATGTATGCCAAATTTTAGGTATTTGTTATTGACATAGCTCCTTGTAGAGTTGATTCTTCATGGACTTATCTTTTTAATGCAATTAAATGAACTTAGAAAAATAGGGAAAAGGGGTTAGTGTGTGTAAGATGCATCAGACATGCTTCATTCCTTGTGCGTGGGCACCCTACCTACATACCAATAGTCTGAGGAGGGATCAATCCATATGTAGTTCTCCCTTTAAGAGTGATTGGTACAATAGTGAATGAAATGCAAGAAATGTTAAAACTGGGTATGCTTGAGATGGATCGTTACATGAAGACTTGATTTATCTTGAAAGTGTATAGGTTGGCTGTATGTAGATAATAAGAAAGATTACTTGAGTGGTCTTAATTGTATTCTTGCTTGCTTGAATGATATTTGCCAACCCCTCTCCAATTGATTTTTGAATGAGATTTTATATGTATCTATTGGTCATGGGTTAGATGGAACCAGACTAGGCTGAAATAATAAGCAAGAGGAATACGGGGAAAGTGGTAAAATCAACTCAAAATATGACTGGATAGGAGCAATAAAAAGGGGACACACTAGGATCTAGCACTATTGTCCAACTTTTGTGCTATTGTCTTGGGTAGATGGGACCTAAGGGGATGGATTAGTCATGAAGAGAGGGTTTGAGATTAGTTGGGGTCAAGTTTGGAAGGCCATGGATGATTGGGAATCAATAAAAATAAGCCTGAAAGGATCATGAGAGCAAGCAAGAAGAACCTAAGGATTGGGTGTCATTACCCATGCTCAAGTTACCTATGTTTGTATTTCATCTAACTAAATTTACCACCCATTTATTCTAGTGATGTTGCAAATTGAAATACTAGGATAAAATAAAATAGAAAGCATACCTAAACTTACCTACAAAGGTGAATCGCATGAAGCTTGTGTGATATTGAGTAATGTTGGATAGTGCATAGAGAACAAATTATGTAAATGTGAATCTTTGAAACGAAATAAAGTGTAGATCAGTTCTTATTATATGTGATTAAAATAAGAATGTATAAAGGTGGGTAAGAGAGAGAGAAAGGAATGAATACACCTCACTGGGCATGCAAACTAATACAAAATCTATTGTGATATTGGGTAATGCTAAGTAATGTTAGATGTCCTAGGTGATGTTATACCAAATGTTATATCTCAAATAGAGTTGAGTGCTCAATTCCCAAGAAAGTGGCTCAAGAATACAAAGGTTGACCCTTTGGCTCCATCATCACCTATTAAGTGAAGCTAGATGATCCTGCATGTGATAATTGATGTCTGGACTATGTGTCTAATCTCTCTGAATAGGTGGCTTGAGAATGCAAAGGCTAATGCTTTCACTCCATTTTTTCCCCATCAAGTGAAGCTAAGAACTGATACTAATATTTATGAATGTATATGTCATATGATATGATTTTTAAATCTCGTGAATTATCTATAAATCGAAAAATATGGCATGGATATCCGAATGTGTACTAGAAAGTAGGCCAATGTTGGCCAACATGGAAAAGATGGAGATTAGGCTTGTATGAGAGCCACTCCAAAATTGAAAATTTAGATTATGTGGAAGCCACTTGATAACTCAAGTACTTAGGAATGTGGATGTTAAAATTGTATAAAATCCACTCTAAAATGATTCCAACCACCTACATATGGAATAAGGCACACAACTATTGAGAATGGCTAGATAATGCTGAAAACTAAAAGAAAAGAAGAAGTGTTTTACAATCTACCCCCAATTACTGGTGTTTGAAACATGGATTTTAATTTAGAAGTTATACCAATTACCATATGTTAAATTTGAAGAAAGAGCCAATCATGTAGTGCATGATGCCACTTATATCTGAATTCTTTGACAAAATTGTACTAAAAATTGTTGATCTAAAAGGATCTGATTATGCAAAACTATCACTGAACCTACTTTTCTACCTGCTTCTGGAAAACCTAGTTTTTTTGTTGTTTGGATATGATCACTAAAAATGGATACCCTAGCTTCTAACACGATAGTCCAACCTTGGTACTATTGTCCTAAGCTAAAATTGATCACTATTCTATAATCTTAACCACCTACCTAATTTGTTCTAAGTGGTTTGATGACTGGTTATTGTTTTGGTTGTTTTAAAATTGGATTTTTTTATCATTAGGATCTTTTATAGCTATATTAAAACCCTTATTTGTTTCCCCCTCTTCTATGGGTAAGAATAGGTACCCTAAAATGACTATCCTCTGAAAAAGAAGCCCTAAAAGTGTGTTAAGCTTGAAATATATGTGATATAATAATGATAATCAACAAGATATATCAATATATAGCATGGTTTGATTTGAAAGATTGTTAGATCAATAGGGGTATGCCTAGATAGATATAACAATGTAATAGCATGTGTAATGCACTAAATTATAACTAAAATTGTTACTTATTAGTTGGAGGAATGTATCATGATGTCCATCATGGCATCTGAGAAAATATGAAAAGTCTATGATATGGATCATGGCATTACAAGTAATCAAAAGTAATCAAGAAACAAACACACAAAGTCATAAGCAAGATGCATACAAGGGTGGCCAAGGGGATAAAAAAGTAAGGGACATGGGCACATTTTTTCTCAAACTAAAAACAAATCATAGAAGGTATGTTCAAATGCCACATATACATACAATTGAAATGAGTAAAGTGGTGTGGAAGCCTTAATCACATAGAGGAGTATAAGCAAAAGACATTGGCAAATGTCCTAAGGCACACATACGAATAGAAGATAATGACATTGGTAAATGTCCTAAGGCACATACAGGAGACAAGTACGAATTGGAAATGTATTCCAACAAGTTATGCTAAGCAAGAAGAGAAATCATGTAAAAACTAGAAAGATAGAATCACATCTAACTAATCAAAACAAGAGGGAAATTCTGCAAGACATGTTTAGTACAAGACTAGGTATATTCTAAGAGATACACAAGTGTTAGATACTAGTGAAATTTTGATAGAGTAATCTATGTAATCTAGTAAGTAATTTACATCAACATTATAAGTTGGAGTGTGTAGTGTAGGAATGACATAACCTGGATGATGTAGTCATGAAGAAGATGCCCCTATTAGGTATGCATATCGAAGTGTGTCTCGAATGTAGATTTAGGATTCCCCTTAAATGGGTAGGTTGAAGCAATCAAAGAGTTATATATCACTACACACACTCAAATAATATCAAGTGAAGTATGGTAATATAGATAAATCAACATACAGTAGTATAAAGCAACAAATGTAAGTCCTAACATAGTAGTAGTATTAGTGTCAAACATGGATGATGCATACAATCAAGATGTTTTTGGTGTTTTGACATTTTTGAATGTTTTTGTTTTTTTAAATGTTATATTGTTTTTTTATTTTTTGAAAATTTAAACTATGTACATTTAATGCATAAGAAACTATGTACAATCAAAGCTAGAAAGAGACTATGTACAAACATGTAAATAAATAAAAAATATACATAAAGATATAAAAGACTAGGCTAGAGGGGGGAAGGTATCCAATGATGAAGCCCATTTTGGATGGAAATGGAGGAAAGGGTCATGACCATCATCAAATTCCTCAATATCATCATCATATGTTGTAGATGTTGAATTCATAGTGGCATCGTGTCGAAGGTGAAATGAAGGTTGATCTGGTGGTGGAGATGCTAACTTTGTATAGGGATGTTTAAACCCACAAATAGATGAGTTCAATAAAAGTGGTGTATCTAGTGTTGTTGGTGGTGTTATAATCTAATTAATTCCTTGATCCTATAATCTATCCAATCTATGATATAAATTTGTACATGAATCGATATCATGGCATGTAATCCTATGAAAAGTATAAAATGATTGACCATCTTGCTATGACAATCTAATGATAGATATATGTCATACTTTTTGTAATGTGATCAATCCATGATCAAGTAATATTTGTAACACAAAATATGGCTAATACTATGTGATTCTTGCTTGAATATGAATAACTAGCTCTATATTCATAGAGATAACCATGTGAATTGTATGTGCTAAGTGATCTGTCTATGGTCATGAGTGTGGAGTATATCTTGAGAGTGTAGTGTGAGATGATAAAAGTAATTTAGGATGTGGAATGAGAGATCTAGAGTCATATTGGTACTCTCTTGGGCCAACTAGTTTAAATTTCAATACACATAAATAGTCTTACATGAGTATGGGTATCGTATCATCATCTAAAGAAGATCGTGAATCTATATCAACATCATGTCTATCTGGTAGCTTAGAATTTACCATGAGGGTTAACTTTGATATAGCAATCTCATAATCTATAGTAGTAGAATATGTTACTATTGAAAAATTATTTGTAACTAGTGCAATACTATGGAATCAACTAAAACCACTAGTACTACTATTGGTGATTATGGATGTATAACAAGTGTTGAAATTATGGCCAATGGACTAACTGGAATGGTTGAAACTGATATGAATATCATAATATCTATAGATAAAGGTATGAATATAAGTGGAGTGTGAGAAGCTAGTCTCTCCCACCTCATATGTATGTATCTGATCAAGAGAAATAAAATGAAGTGGTGGTTTTACTATGAGATAAGGTGTCCCATTTGGAGAAATAGTTGAAGATCACTTTGTAGTTTTACAATATCTAAATGGTTGGTTGTCTTCTAGATAGTGTATAGATATCCCTCTTGGAAAAACATTATATATCAATATTGAGTAGAAGGAATGGCCCCTATAGTATGTATCTAGGGCTATCCAAGTAAAATATTATAGTCGATAGGACTTAACATGTCTTGGAACTATGTAGAGAGGGTTTTGGGTCCTACCATGATATCCAAAATAATGGTGCCCAATGTCTATCATGGTATGTCATTGAGTCTGTGATTTTTCTTATATGATATTTGCATTTATACCATATTTATGCCCATGGCTTGTAAAAATGTGATATTACATATATTAAGTTTGGAACCACTATCAACAAGAAATCTATTTATTGCACTGGTTTTGACTCGAACTTATATGAATGGTTCAAAATTTTGATCAATAACTATCTGTGAAGACATGTTTTCACTGTCAAAATAAATTACATCTTATATAGTTTTTAAAGTGTTGGCCACTAATGCAAAATATCAAGGTCTTAAATTAATCATCATAGAAGTTTAAGTGAGTGCTTGATAAAAAATGTCCTTAAATACATTATATTTTTGAAGTAGTTGTAACATGGAAATATAAGTTGGAGTGTTTCTCATCTGATCAACAATGTCATATGCCTTGTGAAAATCTACCTATGTGGGTGGGTTGGGCCTCGGATAGGTAGGAATAGATGGGTGATAAGGCTCCGGGCTAGGTGGATAAGGCATAGCAACACATTGACTAATAACTCTAACTACATTATCTACTATTTATATAGAAGTAGTAGTTATGGGAGGAGAGCGAATATAATTGATAGGTCATGGTGGTGAAGGGATAAAGGTTGTCAACTAGGCTATTTGGTGATTGGTAGTGACATGGGGAAAAGAAAATTGGGCCATGCAACATAACTGGACATGGGGTAGAGGATCTAATGGAGGTGGTGTAGAATATGTATTAACATGTATAAGAATAACTTGATTAACATCATCCCATATAATGAAAAATAACCATGAAATGTAAATAATAAAGCTTTGTACTAACATATGATAGACTTCATCATTCATGTGCATGATAGGGCCCATTATGGTTTCCTTATTATTTACAAGAATTGTAAGAAAAGTTTGTAAATAAATGAGCATCATTTTGGCAATTTGATTATAAGTGTAAGGTGATACCATAAGAAACAAATAGATGCTACTATATGCAATTAGGGATTTGAAAATAATATTTTTTTAAAATACTATGAATTTTTGAAATTGAATTTCTAAGTTAAGTATGCAAGTAAAAATTCAGAAATTTATGGGAATTTTTTTGATTTAATGGGATTTAGTATATGGAACTCGGGTTTTGAGGAAAACAAATTTTTGAAAATTAATATGAAAATTTGAAATTTGAAGTGACTTTCTGATTTTAATATGCAACTAAAATATTATAAAATGATTGAAAATTACTAAAAAAAAATACTTGGAGCTAGTTGATGTAAGTAGGGTTTGATATAAAATATTGTTGAAATTACTATGAATTTTTGAAATTTGAAATGATTTTTTGATTTATATGTGCAAGCAAAAAATCAAGAAATTATTGGATTAATATTGGGAAATTACTAGGACCTAGTGTATGCAAATAGAGTTTGAAATAAAATTTACTACAAAATTTTAAAATTTGAGATAAATTTCTAATTTTAATATTAAAGAAAAAATTTAGAAATGAATGGGAAAATTTGGCTAGGAATTTACCCTAAGGTTTCTAGGGTTTTTATGCTAAATTAGAAGTAAGTTAAGTTCACCAAATTATTTAATAATTTTGGGAGTAATGGAGTTTTATTCCTAGTTAATAAACAATTCTCAGTATGAAAATCAGTAAATAATATTCTTAATTGTAGCTACTACTTTTTAAAATTAGATTGCAATTTGACCTTTATAATAATAGTAAGAGATCAATTAGAAATGTAACTTAGCTTATTATGGACTGTTCTGACTGAGATAGGGTCTAGAAATTTTCATGCAGGATTAGCACACTATCACAAACATGATCCTAAACATCATTTTTTGATTGAATAGAAGTGCCAAAATAGGACACCATGGGCTCTAGTGCTATAATCTTCCCCTGGTGATATTACCTTCAAGATCTAATCTTTCTAGGTTTTATTCATTTGATCATTGTGAGCCTATGTACCATACTTTAGGTCTTCGTTATTGACAGATATTATAATAGAGCTTATTCCTTATGTACTTGTCCTTGTTATACAATTGAATGAATTTGGGTAAATAAGGAAAAGGGGTTAGTGTGTGTAAGATGCACTAGACATGATTCACACCTTGTGTGTTGGCATGCTTACTACATACCAATATTTTGAGGAGGGATCAGTCCATATGTAGTTCTTAATTTAAGAGTGCTTGGTGCCATAGTGAATGAAATGAAATAAATACTAAAATTTGGTATGCTTGAGATGTCTAGGGACTATTCTAAATAATTGATTTAGCTTGAAAGTGTATAGGCTAGCTATATCCAAAAAATAGGGAAGATTGCTTGAGTGGTCTTGCTTTCATTCTTGCTTGCTTGAATGATATTTTCCAACCCCTCTCAAAATGTTATTTGAATGGGATCTTATATGTATCTATTGGTCATGGGTTATATGGATCCAGACTAGCCCAACACAATAAATAAGAGGAATAAGGAAAAAATGGTAAACTAGGATCAAAATCTGATTGGACAAGAGTGTTAAAAAGGGACACCCTAGGGTCCAGTGCTACTGTTCAACTTTAGTGCTATTATCTTGGGTAGATGAGATCTAGGGTGATGGATTAATCATGAAGAGAGGGTCCTAGCTCAGGTGGGGTCAAGTTTGGAAGGCCATAGATGACTAGAAATCAATGAAAGTAAACCTAAGAGGGTCATGAGGGCCAGCAAGAAGGACCTAAGGATTACGTGTCATAGCCATGCTCAAGTTACCAATTTTTGCATTTTATATGACTATAGGTATTAACAACTTGAATATTACCTCTATACATGGTACTGTCTTAAGATAATACTATTTTATATATGATACCTATTTATTATCAAAATGATGAATGAGGTTGGAAGGCTACTATTATGGGACAAAAACATCAAGATTTGAGGAGCCCCGAGCATCCACCCATGATATTTGAGAAAATACATTGGTATTATCATTACCATATTTTTTAGGATTTGAACTTGAACTTGAACCTCCTCCCCGACTATTGAAAATTTCATAGCTCAACTATTGCCAAGGCTTATTCTAAATGCAATATAATGTTCATCGAGAGCTTTGGGGGCCCCCAAGTCTACATACCAGTGAGACAGATAGAATGGAACCAATTAAAACAAAGATAATAAACCAAGTTCTATATTGTTATCCATATTGATGTTATTCATCATTCCTACTACCTCGAGTGTCTTCACTTGATCTATCCCCTAGTCAACCACATTATCTACATAGGAAAATATGATTTGATATGGTTTTTCCACTTAACTTATTTTTCAGTAGGAAAGAAAGAATTAATACAGTATTGAAATTTCTTCTCTTAATTTCCATTTATCTATAGCTAAAAATGTATTAGTCATTTTAATTTTGTAATTTAGATACACATGCAATTAAAAAAAATACACTAGAGATGGAGCATTTTAAAGATATTTTTGACCAATAGCGAAGTTCCCTATATATGTAATTATTTGAGTGCCACTATATTATCTAGAGTTATTGTCATCTTCATAAGTTCATATTTATTGAGGCCATGGTAGACATGACTCATCATCCAACTTAGTTTATTTATGCATTCTTAGAAATGTTCACCAAATCTTAGTAACAAAAATGGTAGGTGTGGACATATTAATGTAGGTCTTAATGGGTTGGGAAAAACATTAACATAAAAGTTTGAGAAATTGGCCCTTGTCATTTCCCATCCTAGAAAAGATGACACAAGAAAAAAAAAAAAAAAAAACCCGAATGATGGATAGGAACTTATAAATAATGGAAATCCTATTAGTAGAAGTAGTTTTGGTGACAAAATAAATGAACCCTCACACTTCCATCTTAAAGCGTTGTTTATAAAATTGATTTATTATAGGGTACTTATGTATTTGTCTATTATTGGTTTAGATTATGATATTTTAAAAATATTCTTCCATAATTATATATATTTTATATCATGTTTCTTTTATATTTTATATTATTTTGCCACTTTTTTTCCATTACCTCCCTATTTATCCAAGTCTATAGAGTTTCTATGGATTCACCCTTTCCACTCTTATTTTTTTTACCTATGAATTTTGGGTCCTTTCGTGTCATTTTTTTCACCAATTGTATTTCATGTTTCATATTGATAGGGCCCTAATTTTAATTTGAGAATTATATATATATAAATGTTCATTTAGTAAATAAAGTGAATGAGAAATTTAAATGTTTAAAAAATTATACTAAAAAATTCAAAAATATGAACAAATGTGAATAGTATCTAGCATTTACTATCACATCCTAGAAGAAATTAAACATTCATTAAAATGTTAAAAGTCATAATATATTAGAAATTACATCACATTGTGATGCCTAACTAAATTAAATTATACTTGGCATATTATTTATGATATTTTAAACCATTAAGGGCTCTAATAAGTAGCTAGTACTTCATAAATTTATTAACTTCTATCACACAACTCAAAGAAAATACTTTATTTTTTTTTTAATATTGAGAAGCAATAATAGGGTTTTGTTTAACCCTAATTTGGATATGGATCCTATTTAGTGGTTAGGGTTAAGGATATACAAATGATAGGGAATAAGGGTGAATATCATATCTATTGTAGCACAAATAATGTGTTAAACTTAGATGTACCATATTCTAAATTAAAAAAAACTAAAATAGGTTATTAATGGAAAGCATAAATATGCTAGATATATAAATGACCTAAAAGAAAGTACTTAGTTTTTTATGATACTAACATAGTGTTGGATTTGTAGTAGGTAGAAATTAGTCAATAATATAATTCTAGATCAATCATCAAATTTTAGATATGGCATTTCTATCTCTCTTGAAACTTCCATCAGCTTGGGATAGTTATGTTGATTCTAGTGTCAAAGCTTGACACTAGTTTCCTATATAGAAAATGCACTTAAATAGGTTGTAACCACCTAGATGCTTTTGGGTTTGGCTTCACCTTCTCTCTGGCACATTTAGATTCGGGTTATGGATTGTCTCTCCTAGTGAAATGATAAAATGTTAACTTTGCATATTTAATGTGACCTTGGGTAAAATGGGTTAGTAAGCACACGATGACAATAAAACTTGTAATTACTCCAATGGTAAAGGGAGATACCTATATAGCCAAAACATTAGAAGAGGACCTTAGGATCATTAAGTTTTACCATACATGTTGTCTTGTGTGTGAAAAATGTAATGTGTAAAATAAGTACAATAGTGAAGTAGATTTTAAATTGGAAAATATGATCTTATGACTACTCATTTAGTACTTTGAACCTGAAGCTAGGTTTTTCCTTTGAATAGTACCAAAATAGGTTAGAATAGGAAATCTTTTGGTAACTTGAGTGCTTTTTTAATCTTTTTCTAGGTAATCATAGGTGAGAAATTAATGAGGTTTGATATTATATTTATAAAAAACTTATTAGGAGATAACTCATGCTAAATCTCTTAGGCTATAAATTTTGATATGTTTCATTTACAAATGGGATGAATTTTAGATCACTATACACTTACATTGATCCAATATGTAACATCGATGCTACTATTCAATCTAAACATTAATAGCCAAGGATAACGAGAGAAGACATAGGATTAGAATATTCATAGGTGAAATATAAGTATATTTTAAGCATTATGGGTAAGATAAGATATTTACGTCATCAACATAATGTTTTCTAGACTAAGAGATAAACCAAGGGGCATAATATAGAATAGATGTGAGGTTTGTAGAAGTAATGTGTGTGTATAACTAAGAGGAACAACTAGGGACATGAATCTTCTAAGTGTACAAGACTTAGGTGCTACATAATCATAACATATCATTTACATTCCCCCTATAATATATTAATTAAATTTCTAGCTTAAACGAAAGGAATAAATATCTAGGTGTGTATACACACCTTGTCTTTGTTTGAGTTTAATTTGAGTGCTTTAATGGTGACTAAGATACACCAAAGAACATGTTATAATGTATAATTGGTGAATATAATGTTGGAATAAGATAACTCCATCTCCCTCTCAACATGGTCCCAACCATCCAAATGGCACTCCATTCTAGTAAAAGTCTTCCTTTAACCATCATCATTTAACCACCGTTGCATGCTCTAATTGACCTTCACCAGAAGGAATTGTTATTTTATTCTTTTATCTTT